>JACEGR010010650.1:0-18137 GCA_014170235.1 Listronotus bonariensis
GAAAACTTCCCACCCTTAATATCTTTCTTGGGTTAAAAATATGACAAATCGGAAAGACCCGTCAATTTTATTTGTAAGGGGGACACTTAAAATGAATATTTTTAGCCTTCTTGTTTCAACCCCCTAGGAGGGTAGATGTCACCCCTTAGAATATTAAATGGGAATGGGGGTCAAGTGATACATCATTTTAAAGCTCCTGACGAGTACTTTATAACCCTAGAATATGAAGTCAATATCTTCACCTATTACAAAATGGCGGTACTTTAAAATTACCTAAATACCTGATTTGGATGGTCATATTTCCGAAACTAATAAAGTTAGATGTACCTAATGTGGTGTTTTCTTAAAGCTCATTTAAAGATCTTTTATAATGGTAAAATAATATACAGGGTTCTTAAATAAAAAAATATCTATTTTTTCTTCTACCCCTGTATATTACTACCAGTATCACCATTAAAAGACTTTAAAGAGCTTTAAGAAAATACCACATTAGGTACATCTAAATTTATTAGTTTCCTGAAATATGACCATCCAAATCAGGTATTTAGGTAATTTTAAAGTACCGCCATTTTGTAATAGGTGAAGATATTGACTTCATATTCTAGGTTATGAGTACTCGTCAGGAGCTTTAAAATGATGTATCACTTGACCCCCATTCCCATTTAATATTCTATGGGTGACATCTACCCCTCCTAGGGGGTTGAGACAAGAAGGCTAAAGATATTCATTTTAAGTGTCCCCCTTACAAATAAAATTGACGGGTCTTTCCGATTTGTCATATTTTTAACTCCAAGAAAGATATTAGTGAGTGGGAAGTTTTCAAATTGACACCCGGTATAACTGAATCATATGCCTTGCCTCCTTATGTAATAACTGTTTTGCTTTGCTAGCAATACCTATATTTTATTGCAAAAACTGCACTATACAGTTTGTTCAGAAATACGGAGAATATAATAGATTTTACTTATACAAGGTGTCCGCGAATTAATGGTACACAGAAAACTAAAGATTTTTATGCCAAAAATATTAATATTAAAACCAAACAACCTAAATATATTAATAAGTTGATAGTAAGGAAGATACACGTTGTTAAAGTAAAAAAATCATACAGGGTGTTCATTTAAAAACTTACCACTCAAGTTATCTGCGAAATGAGACGGACTTGAGAAAATCGCTAAAACACGTCAAGATATTTATTCAGGGGGAACGTTTTTAGGGAAAAATGGACGTCGCCCTTTTAACCTCTTAACCCCCAGGGCTACCACCCCAAAATTCTTAAATAAGAAGGGAGTCTTGTGGCACACCATTTTAAAGCTCCTGGCGAGTACTTTATAACCCTAAAATATAAAGTCAATACCTTCACCTACAACAAAATGGCAGTACTTTAAAAATACCCAAATACCTAATTGGGATGGCCGTATTTCCAAAAGTAATAAAGTTAGATGTACTTAATGTGGTATTTTCTTAAAGCTCTTTAAAGATCTTTTAATAGTGATACTAATGATAATATACAGGGTAGGATAAAAAGTGTATTTTTTTAAATCGGTAAAGATACACTAAAAAAAACTACTAGTGCTTTTTTAGTTACAAGCAATTAGCTGCATCTTGCCGCACAAACAAAGTACGGCAGAAAGAAAAAATTGGTCTAGTACCTTTCTCTCTCGCGATCCTGACTTGTTTTATCTTTGGAACACTGCGGAAGTGTGCTCTTTCAAATAAAAAAGAATTTTTAAAATCGATCCACAAACGCCGAAGTAATACACCGTAACATACCCAAAAAAACATACAGGCGAATTGAGAACCACCTCGATTTTGAAGTTAAAAAAGTTTTAACCTTTTTAAAGGAACTCAAATAAATGTAACTTTGACAACCTTTTCTTTCGTATTATCAACTTTTGGTTATACGTATGTTTGCTTAAGTCGGTGTTGCCAGATCTACCGTTTTTAACCTCGATCCACGGCTCTACCGTTTTAACACTGGAATCTACCGAATTTTTTTTTATTGTGGGCTGTGACATAAAATAAGAAATGTTTGATCGATAATAATGCATATAAAAGTGAGAATTGTACAAATTGTACGATATGTTGAATATTATTAATCGTAATTAGAAGTGAGGGCCTTTTTTTTGGTCTTCAAAAATTTTTATCCTTCAATACAGTTTTTACCCCCTAAAACCCTAAAACCAAAAAGTGGCAATTTACCGTTTTCTACCGTATTTTTCGTATCCATCTACCGCTAAAACCTTTTACTCACCTGGCAACACTGGCTTAAATCTTAATAGCTTTGTTCGCGGGTCTAGTAATGAACTGATTCTGAACCAGAATCGAATTGGTTTAAAATTGTTTTAAAGCGCATGTCAAGTTATTTATTAGTTCGAAGTTTTTATTTACCGCTAACGATTTTCTATACAGCTGAGGATGTATTCTAACCTATCCTTTTGGTTAGGATTTTTCATGGTTGAATTGGATACTACACAAAAAAAATTAAATTCAAACAAAAAGGTAAATTGTTATACTGTCGAAAGCCACTCGAAGTCTCTCGGCGGAAGACAAGGAATCCCTGCCTCCTCTCGTTTTTAACATAAGTATGTATATTTAACTAAAGATAAAATTCAAACAACAAGAAAGGGTAAAATCTTGTAATATTGTCTATATTTTTTAGTTAAATCTTTATTTATTTTATTGCATACATACATTCATACGGAATACAATTAAAAATCCTTTGTTTATATACGCTCAGAATCACAAAAATATGAAAAAATATTCAACAGGTATATTAACCCGCATAAAAAGTGACAGAAACAAATAAACTGTAATACAACGGTTTATTTCTGTACCACAAAACAGAAAACAGCTGACCATGTCGAGAATGCGCATGAAATTCCGAACTGAACTTTTAGGTGCAACAAAAATCCCAGGACTGCTAATAAGGTTGCGAACCGGTAACGAACTGATTCCATTGTAACCCGCGAACACAGAACTGTTACTAAAAATTCAGGATTTTACTAATCGCGAACGCTGCTTTTTCACTGCGCATGCGAATAGTCCCAGAACCGGTTCAGAATCACACCCGCGAACAAAGCTAATATTTATGCATGCGGTATAAGGAATAAATGTGGTTTCTCTACGTACTATTAGTTAGTCGACCCCCCCCATTGTAATTTCTTATTGCTAAAAAAATGAAAAATCTTGTTATTTTAACCATATTAAGAAAAAAAATTGTATTTCAAAAAGAAAATACGACATGAAATTATTAGTTAAATCAAATCTGTAGTTGTCAGTGTTATCTTTGGTTAAAGATATACATAATTTTAGACATTATTTATAGTTTTATTTAAAAAAAAATGTAAAAATATTTTTTGTTTTAGGTTACAATTTGATCAGACAGCAAGAAATCGGATGCGGGAGAAAGTAACTGCCAGTTTTATATTTAAAGATAGAAAGTGTTCATATCCTAGAAGGTAAGGTAGAGAAGTATAAGTATTTTTATAATATTGGTGTACCTGAATAATCCATCCAAATTACAATCATTTAGGCTCTCCGCACATGGGTCGGTGAGATTGCGACATGGAAGCGATTTTTGCAGACTTCGACAACACGTAGCCATATTAGCGTGTCGGATCTCAGCAATCCGCGTCCTTTAATAAACAAATGCAATACAGAACCGATTTCTATTTTGTTTACTGTTTGATTCAGTTTGATGCATATGATTGTGTCTGGTTTTTACACTGGAAAATTAGTGTTACGGCAAAAATTTTTTGGACTGAAGATGGATTTGTTTAATATTAGATTTGTGAAGGAAATTAAAAACATCATGTACTTTATAATTATACTTTAAAAGAATATTTGTCAAAAGATTACACAGAAAGAGCTTGAAATGAAATAGCAAAAGAAGTCAACTTGTCAGGGAAAAAAATATTTTATTTTTTGTCTGTAAAATAATGTTCGGTAGGATTTAGGCTTTTGCGTATTTGATTTAGAGGGCTCTATTATGGACCTCTTTGACCTGTTGGGTTAATCCAAAAGGGTAGTTTTTGCCCCGTCGCAGTCGGGTTTGGGGAACATCGGCGCTCTTCGATCGACATAATGATTTCACTGGATGAGAATATAGTAAAAATTTACCATTATGGTTGGGCCTCACATAACCGCAACGAACCCGGGGCCGTGCCTTTCCCTGGTGAAATGTAGGGGATGCGGTGCAAAAATTTTGTATTTAATCAAACTGCAGTAATATGATACCACGCTTTAAATTACACCTAATTATAAAATAAATCTCGTCTGCGACGCATTTTTAATTAGTTACTTTGCACCAAACTTGTGATGTTTAAAGTTTATTTAATTTCTCGAAAAATTAATTTTAAAAAAACTTGTAAAACAAAAAATAACAATGTATTCATAAGTCTTACTCACATATTATTCACAAGATGTAACAATAAAAATAATTTTACATTTTTTTTTTACTTATTAAATCACTTTTTCTTTTATTGTTTGTTGACAATAACTAACCTTTAAACGCTAACTTAATGAACTAAAATAAAAGGTTACGGCCGCAAACTCAAAGCTTGGTTCGGGGAACATTGACGCTATCCGATCCACGTATGATTTCATTGGCGGGGAATGTTTCAGACCGTACGAAACACGGTCGTGCTATGGTGCGGGTCTTGTGGGACATCGGTGCGGTTATGTGTGGCCAAACTTTTACCTATACTACACTCAAAGGTTGGATAAAAAGGAACAGAGATAAGTAGAAAAATCTGTTTTATTTAAACAAATAGATACAGTACATACATAAAACAATAGACTTAGCTTGACAAAAATACTTTTTATATTTTTAAGGACATAAAAAGTACTGTTGATTTTTCCGAATTAATTTTCCCCACTTTCCTTTATCACCGTGAATTCGGACTCCCGATCTTTAAACGTATGCTCGTCTCTGTACGGTTGTCGCCACTTCAAACACGAATGTATGCGTACATACTGTCGAAAGCTTGTTAAATCTCTGTCTCGCCGTTGTTTAACCGACCCATGTGCCTTTCTACATTGGTATCCCTAACAAACTTTTTTTTTCAGTGTTTCTCATCCTTTTTGGGCGATTATGTAAGGTTAAGACAGAACGTTCAGTGGAAAAAGATGAGTTTAGAAAATAACGACCAATATGTAGTGTTTGCTGATATTATTAATAAAATTGCTAGGTCTAGTGGAAAGGTAAGATATATTACAGAAAATTAAAATATACTATCCATTACAAAGCAGTTAATTGAACGTTTTTTTGCTCTTCCCAAGAAACGTTTTGAGCTACTTAACAAAACATTTTTTTAATATACATTATTGTATACCTATTTCGAATTGTTTGATGTTTCTGTATAAACGTTTATCCGCCTCAAAAGGTTCATACCGATCCGTCACCACATCCGTACATCCAGGGATTCTTTGTCCAATCTCTATCTGTTAGTGTTCTACACGTGTTAGAACCATCTCTTTTCCACGCATTACCTATAAAACTTTTGAATTGGCTGGACCGTTTATTATTTATTTTTACCGGGTGTTTCTCACAAGGGTTCTCTCTCATAACTTTTACATTTTGGAAGATAGGTGTTCATGAAATTGGGCTATATCGTTGTTTGTTGACGCAATTGTGGGATTGGCTTGATCTATTCACGAGCTTTCTATTACTCCGGTTTAACCTGAAATGACTGCTTCTTTCAAATTTTAAACGGCAACCACCGGTATATTTGTATCTTATTTCAATAGAATATGACATTCTGAATACAATGGCAAACCTCACGTGTAATTTTTTCAACATTTCTGCTGTCAAAAATTTATTTTTAAAATACCAATTTATAGTGCCAGCGATTAAGCTAAAACGGTTTATTTTAAGTATAGTAGCCATGGATAAATACAATTTAACTGTTCTCCTGCATTTTACGACTGCTCAGGGCGCAGTCAAAGTTTGCAAAATCCTAATTATGGTCATAACCGCGAAAGGATCTTAATTTAATATTGGATTGGGGCCTAAAAGCTCGTCCATTTTAATGCATCTAAAGAGAGTCAATCCACAATTATGTGTGTACAATATACCAAATTTCATGTTTCTATCTTAAAAGGTAAAAAAGTTATAGGAGAACCACCTGTGAGAAACACCCGGTATAATATAGTGACACTTTACAGTTTATTTTATTGAGTTATCGTCCATATTATTTATTATAATATTTCTATTTTAAGTTTTGTTCCTATCTCTGTTGGTGATATCGACAAGATCGATGCTTATTCTGGACCAAAGAACTTTGCAAATTAAGTATAGAGTACCTGCAACTGAGATATACAGAATGTCTTTATCTCCTTTTAGATGATGTGGCTGTCATACATAAAAGCGGTAAGTATTGATTATTTCTGTAAAGAAGCTAGACACGGGAGACACCTGTAGAGAGTATTGGAATTATAGAAATATTTATACAATAATATTGATCATTATGCCGTTTTCTTTATTAACAGTCTTTCAATATATTGGGATTTTAGCAAAAATTGATTATCAATTTACCACGTAACCCATTGACAAAAATAGCCTGTATCATAGTTGATACTTTCCCCGTAGAGGGCCAACGTGGACTTGACGAGTCTGTCATGCAAAATGGTAGGCGGAGTATAAATCTTATTGGAGTAATTCGAATTTAACGTAGTGAGATTGGTTGGAGATTTTAAGGCGGGATAAAAACTATTTAGCCTTCTCTTCAGAACGCATGCACCTGCAGTATTTGACAGTGTCGTCACATATTTATTTTTATTATTTATTACTTTATGTTTTGAGTGCCCAATTTAGATTTTGATAAACGTTTTTATTTACTGTGTAAGGTAAATTAGTTTGTGTGTGTTTGTTTTTAAGTTTATAATTATTATTGGACAATTCTTATTTTTAATTTAAAAATAAAATTGGCACTTTGGCGGCCATTAAAAAAACAATAAAAGAAGACAATAGTTCAATTAAACTAAATTATATAAAATCATTGATTGGACGTATGTCTCAATTTCTACAAATTGTGCAAATCATAAGCGTACGATTAAGTAATTTTAAGAAAACAAAATAAAAAAACAACACAATACCCCATTAAACCAGATTTATTGCAGTAATTGGTTGAGCGAAAATGTTAGATTCAGGCAGATTATGAAAGCCGTAAGCGTAGCTTAACAAGGGGACCAAAACTGGAAAAAATATTTAAAACATGATTACCAAATTGGTACACGGCAAAGGTTGCAATTTAAAAAATACGAAGAAGTTTTAGTTTTATATGCACTCATTATTATTCTTTAACATAGCCCAATATCAATTAAATTTTTATTAGGTATTATTTATTAGCTGCCTTAACAATATATTTATGGTCACCCGGTAAAAGATAAAAAATTATTTTAATAAAATTGATACGGGCGCCAAGGAGTTTATTCGTCACGTTATATACTACTTTTACCAGGACAACTTAGTAACAAAGTTCCAACTTTAGGAATGGTTGAGCAGAAACAAAAAGACCAATCCTGATTATGAATATAAGTTTCTTTGTACTTTAAGGAATATTTTGATAGACTGCGGCTTTAGTTACAAAAAAATAGATAAGAGAGTGGTTATTATGGAATCTGCAGGTATTGTTTCACTTAGAGCAAGATTACCCGCGTAAGATAAAAGAATACCGTGAAGCAAATAGAGGCATACTTTACCTCGACGAAGCGTGATTTGACACAAATGATGTTTTCCAATATGGCTGGGTGGATAATAGCAATAAGTGCAGTTTTAGGGCTCCATGTTCTAGGAGAAAATGAATTATAATATAACATGCTGGAACTGAGAATGGCTTTGTACCGAATGCTTTGTTGCTATCCGCTATAAGCATAAAGCCATCTTCGACGGATTATCATGAAGACATGACGGCCGAACTATTTGAAAAAATGAGAACAGCAACTTTTGCCTAATATTAAACCAAATTTGGTGATAGTAATGGACAACGCATCATACCATTCTCGACAACAAACCAAAATTCCAAAGAACAGCACCAAAGAGAAAGAAGTAATAAAATTTATAAAGAACAAAAATATAGAAATACCAAAAAGAAACACAAAAAAACTTGTTTAAATTAAAATAGCAACAAAACTTCAAAAAATAAGTCATTGGCCAATTTTATGGTCATACTATTTTGTGCTTGCCTTCATATTATTGTATTTTTAACTCTATTTAAATGATCTGGGCCGCTGCAAAAACTAAATTGAGAAAAAAAATGAAATGCCGAATTAAGCAAATCTGTGCTCCACAATATACGATTAGTAATTGAAGAACTTGACAAAACCGAGATATGGAAAAATTATGTATCCCACGTCAAATAAAAAGAGCAGGAATACTGTGTTTTACCACGAAAATATCCAATCATTATAAATACAAATGACGAATCAAGTTATGAAATACTGATAGCGATAATGAGAAAGAAAAACATTTTTGTAGTAGGTACTCAATAATCTAATAAAATTGTTTTATTAAATTTCAATTTTGCCCTGTTACAAAACTAACATCCTCTCAACTGGCTGTGTATAAACTTTTACTTTAAATAAAAATCAACATTTTTATAATAGATATGTAAATTAATAATTAATTTAATATAACTGCTCTATTAAATTTTTATCCCTCCGCCCATGCCTAACAAAGAAGCCGCCTTTTGTCTGCGTGGAATTCGGTTTTTTGTCTTTTGCCTAACCAACTTCAAGTTGTAAATATTAGAATTCGATATTGTGTCCACTGGCGTAGATAATATTTTCAAATGATTATATCTAAAAACTGGACATGGGATCCACACCAAATTTCCATATTTAGCAGATGATAGTGGCCTTAAGAGGAACACTTTGGTAAAGAAAATTTTAATTAAAAAAATTGCGAAATAAAACTAACCAAAAAAAAAAAAAAAAAAAGTTTTAAAAGAAAATATTTTTCGGTAATTTCTAGAACCTGCGGCAACTCCGATTTTGACGAGAAATTTGGTATGCGGGGTTTTGAGGGCGCTGATCACGAATCTGAAGAAATTTTTGGCGGGAAACGTTTCGTTCAGTTGAGATATGCATCATCAGAGTTCGGATTTTGAACTCAGCTCTATTTTCACTATATTCCCCCTTCTTTTTGCACACATTTCTTGATTCAAAGCTAGAGTGGCACACCATATTTGATTTTCGCCTTTTTTAAACCCCGTTTTCTGCGTATTTTTGCATTATTGTTAAGAACTAAATTCGCATAGCTATACTTTGAATCATTTCAATCCCAGTGTGCCATGAAGCCCTATGTGCATGTATGGTTGCCGCATTATCAAATAAAGCCACGCAATTTAATGCAAAAATAATGTAAAAAACGTAGAAAACAGGGTTTTAAAAAGGTGAAAATCAAATATTGTGTGACACTTTAGCTTTAAATAAAATTGTGTGCAAAAGAAGGGGGAATAGTGAAAATAAGCTTAGTTCAAATTTGAACTTTGATGATGAATATCTCGAGAACAGAAATGTTTCCCCAAAAACATCGTGATCAGCGCCCAAAAAACCCCCGTATGCCAAATTTCGTTAAAATCGGTTGCCACAGGTTTCTGAAATTACCTTTCGTAAATTCATCGAATTTCATGGACAAATTCCAAATTTAAAAAAATATCTATATTTTAAAAAACTATAGCTAGTTAAAATTTTTCCACTTTACAATTTTTATTTAAAATTTTCAGATGCCTCTAATTATCGGAAAAAAATAGATATTTTAGCGAAATTTGAAATTTCTCGACAAAATTGAAATATTATCGCAGAAAAAATACAAACAGAGGATTTGCTTTTAAAACTTGGGTTTTTCTGGGGGGGGGAAGAATGTACCCAAAAAAATATATTTTTGCAAATTTTAAAATAACAAATGGCTTTACCAAAGTGTTCCTCTTGGAGGCCACTAGCATCTGGCATAAGTGATGCTTGGCATGCCATGTCCCGGATTTTCAGGTATAGTCGTCTAAAAATATGATTTACGCCAGTGACTGCCAAATGTCAATCAGTTTGCTTAACTAATAATTGTTTTTAATCCTATCAGGAAACAATGGTATTAGTGCGAAGTTTAATATTTTTTTCAAAAAGCTTCCGAAGTGGTCTTTTGCCGCTAAAATGCTGCTTACGAGTGTAGATTTTAACCCACTCTAAATCACGCCAAGGAAGCCGGGAAATTATATTCCGGTAATAGAGAGGTTCAGGTCGTTATAGAGACTCATTTTGCAGCGAAGGATATAAACCATTTTCTTGTTGGTATAACGATAATTTCTAAATGACATAACAAGTGTATTAAAAAACTTTTTTTTCACTAATCTATGTTTTATTTTGTTTCCTCTCTCTTACAAGCAACAATTTTTGTCAGAGATCTCTCTCTTTTACCTTTATGTTAAAATAAATGTAAAGGATGGTCCAACCAAAACGCACGATGTCAATTGTAAATAAAAGAAAAAGTTGTCAGAGAATTCTCTTAATATTTTTTATCCTGATACCATTTTAATATTACATGACAAATTCATATGTGTAAAACAAAATATTGGCCAAATCATCGCCACGGTTTCGTTGGCATACCTTTATGCTCTGAAATGGTCCATATTTTGAGATGACTCTGAGACAAGATTGAGTTTCAATGTCGTTTTATGTGCTAAATCATCGTATTCTTTGTGGATTCGTTAACAAGCAGAATTGCCGCATTTGGGCAAATAAGAGTCCAAGGATGATTGTTGAAAGCTGATGAATTTTTTTATATTTGGATAAACCACAAGCAAACCTAAATACTAACGTACCGTGGATGTCTTAAGCGAGGTAGAGGGAGTTTGTTGACACGGGACTTAAATACTTGAAGATTTGGGGGAAGGAAAGACCTCCGCGGGCAGCAGGTTCCACAATCTAGAAACTCTAGGGATAAAGAGACGAACAAAGTGAGAAGTTCGGGGCCTGTCCAGTTGGACCGTATAGGGATACATACGCGCGGAACCACGAGTTTCTCTGTTGGGAACCGTGAGTGGAGGAACTATACTGGACAATTCTTTCAGAGCAGAAGCCATGGAAGTACCTATAAAAAAGCGATAAATCCCCCACAGCCCGACGATGGGCAAGAGAGGGAAGCCTTTCTGTAAGTGAAGGATCATTAATGAGACGAATAGCTCTTCTTTGAATAGAATCAAGAATGCTTAGGGTTGTGGGGGACGCCATGCCCCAGATATGGGAACAATATTCCAAGGGAGGTCGGATTTGGGACACATATAAAGTGTATAAATTAGAAGCGGAAAAATACTTTTTGGCTCGAAGAGAAATCCAAGCTTTTTGAAGCTGCCGTGGCTATAGATACAATGTGTTTATGCCAGTTAAGGTTACTTTCAAATGTGACGCCCACAAGATTGAAGGTGTCTTTGCTCTGTAGAAACTTGGCCGCTCATAAGTAGAGGATGAGTATTTGATGACTCTTTTCGCGACAAGGAACATGATTGTGTTTTGGATGCATTAAAATGGACGAGATTTTTGGCGCCCCAATCAATATTAAATTAAGATCCTGCGAAAGAGATATCTGCATCGCTCTGCGTTTGTTTTCCAAGTCAGGTTTAGTGATGGGTTTAGGAACCTGAAAACTGGAGTGAAGGAGTACTATCGTCGGCGAAACTATGAATGGAATTAGTTGTGGACGAGAGAAGGTCGTTGATGTGAAGAAGAAGCAATGTTGGTGCCAGAACTGAGCCCTGAGGGACTCCAGCATTTACTTGGTGAAAGCTTGAAGAATGGCCGTCCACAATAACTGATATACGTCGATCAGATAGATAACTAGAGAGCCAAGTACAGAGTTTAGTTGAAAAGACCATAGGAGGAAGTTTATTAAGAAGTGCGGCATGCCAGACCTGGTCAAAAGCTTTGGATATATCAAGAGCAACGATCTGGGACTCACCTAGAAACTCAAGACACCTATTCCAACAGTGTGATACGAAGGAAAAGAAGATTGCATTAAATTGAACAGAGATTTTTGGCGCCCCAATCAATATCAAATTGAGATCCTGTGAAAGAGATATCTGCATCGCTCTGCGTTTGCTTTCCAAGTCGGGTTGAGAGATTGGTTTGGGAACCTGAAAAGTGGAGTGAAGGGTACTATCGTCAGCATAACTATGAATGGGATTGGTTGTGGAAGAAGAAGGTCGTTGATGTGAAGAAGAAACAAAGTTGGTGCTAGTACTGAACCCTGAGGCACTCCAGCATTAATTTCGTGAAAGCTTGAAGAGTGGCCATCAACAATGACTGATATACGTCGATTAGAAAGATAACTGGAGAGCCAAGAGCAGAGTTTAGTTGGAAGACCGTAGGAGGGAAGTTTATTAAGAAGTGCGTCATGCCAGACTTGGTCGAAAGCTTTAGATATATCAAGAGCAACGATCTGGGACTCACCTAGAAACTCAGAGACTTGTTCCAGTTGTGTGAAACGAAGGAAAGAAGATCTGCTGTAGATCTCTTGTGACGAAATCCGTATTGCCTGTCATGTAAAATTTTATGTTTTTCCAAGTACCTAAGAATTTGCGAGTTAATGGATTTCTCCATTACTTTACAAAGCATTGAGAGGGAGTGAAATGGGTCTATAGTTGGATGGAAGAGATTTAGATCCTTTCTTGGGAATAGGCTGGACACGTGCAGCTCTCCAGCTGTCTGGAAATATACCCGTGTCATAAGAAATTCGAAAGAGCCTGGTTAAAATAGGTGCAAGTTCAGGATTTTAAATTGAAATATTGGCCAAAGATAAAAGTTTATCTTGGAAAATAGAAGTACGTCCCCTCTGTGTCGAGAGGGGTTGTATTCTGGGTAGGTGTCTCCAGTAGGTCGGGCCTGTGCCCCTGGTGGCTCCCGAGCTTTTCACTTTTAATTGTTAATACTTATTGTACTTTCTTCGATGCAATGCATAAATTGTCGACTGTCAAACCAAGATCTGCTACTGGTGTTACGTATAACCTTCACTTTCACTTCTGACAGTTCCCATGGCACGCCCATCTATTTCCGCCATTTGAGAAATACCTCGTGTTCATCACCAAACAGGATACCATCAGCTTATAGGAATCTTCGCTCACAGCGCTTAGATCCAGAAGAAAGATGCCGTCAATTTAGCGTGAATCTTTCCTTGATCCCCGAAGGTAAAAAACGTTCATACGACACCTCCAGCCGCCACTCCGGGAAGAACTTTTGTAGTCCTCTACGCACGTCCGCACTGTTCGGAGGTAGTTTTTAAACGCTTAAGACAAGAAAAACTCCGTTCCACTGACACGCTTGTCGACGGTATCGTTAAAATTAGCGAAAAAAGTTTATACGCCTCGGTAAAAATGTCTTTATTTGCGCCAACGTGTTTCACTAACCGCTGCAATGAAATATTTCTATAACTTTCATCAGCAAATATTAGGTCAAGTTTATTTTTGAGCCGCTGATTTTTTGAAAATGATTCGGCATATATCTCCAATAAATTTTGAAAAGAATTAGTGGAAAAAGTTTGGTTATACTGGCCAAACTTTGCAGTATCAGCAAGACAAAGAAATTGTAGTTTGTAACAATCTTCGAATCTTACGTCCATTTCCATCAAAATACATATGATCTAATATTTTATAGGGAAGTGCTCTGTACTGTCCTTTAATTTCTACCTGTGAAAATCACTGGCGCGAATAATACTTAAACGGAAACAACCGAAATAATACGTAAAAACCAACGGAAACGACCTAAAACCTATACTATCTTTTAAGGCTAGCGATTTACCAAGCAATACACCTGATACTCCTACCCGCGATTCTGGCCACCAGCAGGCATAACGTTGTCATGGCAACGGAGCGTCAAAGCGTAAACAAAACCCCGCATGTGGTGTATACTTCGGTCCGTTTTCATATTTCAATACACTTGCTATCGCGGATTGCGATGTCGCGTTGCCGAAAGCGGAGGAAAGCGACTCGCGCCAGAGGTTAATTTATATGCTAGATTTTTCATGGCGAATTTTACAAATAAAGAATAGTATATTACATTACAAGTGTGGAAAATGACTAATTTCACACGAGTGGGAATATTGTAGCACGAGGCGTTAGCCGAGTGCGACAAACCCACGAGTGTAAGAAAGTCATTTTCACACGAGTACTGTACACTATTTTTCCTACGACCACAAATTATTCACCAAAAAATAAATAAATTAAAGTTTGTCTGTTCAGAAAAATAAAAAACAATTGAGAACTTTGCAACACTAGGGTGATATTTACTTTGCAACACTAGTGTGATATATACTTTTCCTCACTGCTATATTATACTGTTTTGACAATATTTTTACATCGAAAATCACCTACCTAGAAGCATTATATAACTTTTATCATTTTGGAATTTAAAAAGGCCCTCACTTAATAAAAATTGTATGGTTTGTTAGGTAATAACGCTAATAGTTTAATACGGTTTTCTGCTATTATAAGTGTTTTTTAAAAATTATCGATTCTTACATATTTTAGACACTCTTCTAAATAAAACGTAAGTGGTGCATATCCAAAATATTCCGTTTTTAAAAAATATCAGTAAATAAACTTACGGGACCGGGGAGTGAAAAGGGGTGCTGGGTGGGGTAAAATTGGTAAAACGAGTTAATGAAACTGAACATCACATATAAAATTAAGTAAAAATAACAGTTTTTCCTCATATTTTTAAGAAAAAATATAAAAATATGAAAATTGTAAATGCATAACCTAAAGTCCTAAAAGTAAGGAAAAAACGACTACCAAACGTCAGTTACCATGCAAAATATGGAAAGCATTTGGCAACGTCGGAAGGGTCTGATTCTATTTATGAATGGATAAAAGAAAGTGGATTCATAAAGTGTGTATTATAGCCTTAGGTTTAATTAGGGATTAAAAAAAGATTTAACTGGTTGTTTGAGTACACGAAGAAAGAGAGGAAGGAATTTGATCTATAGGCTTTTTTCTCTGGCGCTTTAGGTCGAACGGTCAAGCGGCAAGGCTGCCTCTATAAAGTACGTGCTCAAAGG
This sequence comes from Listronotus bonariensis, assembly GCA_014170235.1. Lineage (NCBI taxonomy): Eukaryota > Metazoa > Arthropoda > Insecta > Coleoptera > Curculionidae > Listronotus > Listronotus bonariensis. The sequence goes on from JACEGR010010650.1 coordinate 15,044, forward strand.
TAGAAGGAGATTTTTAATTTGATCTACTTACCTGACAACACTGTGCCAGTCAGTGAAAGTTGTTTTTGTGGTTATGTCTATTTTTGTTTATGTTTTTATTTTTTGTAAATTTTAATAAATATAAAATAAGATGATTTTCGCTTATTTGGGTTCTCACCGTTTAAGGTAAATAAAAGTTTTTTTACTGTCACTACAATAAATATGTCACTTTCAAAACCAATAGCAGTTTTTGGAATGACATCATAATATGTATCACACCAGTGTTGTAAAGTACTTTGCAACACTAGTGCTGTAAGTACTTTGCAACACTAGTGTGATATAACGCATTTTCTATGCATGAAATCAGTGTGCTATTTGCTATTTTCACAAGGAATAGCCGCCACTGTTAATATATGCAAGTATCAAATGATTTTAAAGGGACTTAAAAATTTATTACTAATTAATTTGTTCTTTGTAAATCCCAATTTTATTATTTTGTTTTATCAATCAGTTTTATATTTTTATAAATATGTTTTTAAGATTACTATACTGAATGATATTTTTTTTCCATAGTTCACATTATGATTATAAGTAGCTTTAAGTACACTATAAATAGGCATAGATTGAACCGCTATTTATCGCAGCTATTTATCCCTTGCTAGTCGTCAGTGAGCGTGAATGCCAGAGACATCTGGCGTCATCTTCTGGAAAATACTCCGGGCTGCCTATTTCGAGAGCGATCCACAAGCAAAGAAAAAGGGCGATTTTGTTTTTCAAACCGGCCACGTGATCGAGATCGTCACGAAGTTAGTTTCCTGGTCGTCAGAATGCCACTGGAAAACCGCCGGAAGTGAACATTACAACTGAGTAAGTAAAAGTTTATGGATTAGTTTACTTTAAGTATTTCGGCTTGACAAAAGTCGAACGTGCATATTATAAGTTAAGATAAGAGAGAAAGGAGTTTTTAATACAAAGGTATGAGATTTCAATTCTTAGTTATTTCCTTTTTCATACTGTTTTTTTAGAGTTTAACCAAAGATAATTGTAGTTTCACTATAGACTCCCAGAACAATGCTATTTTTGGTCATCAGTTTGGACGCTGGCTTGGCTGAATTTATGAAGCGGCAAATTATACGTCCTGTTTACGTGTGTGCTCGAGTGGACCTACCGCTTCGTAATTTCCACGAAGCGAGGCGTCCAAGCCTGATGACCAAAAATTCAGCGTTGTTCTGGGTGATCTATAATTGAACTATAATGGTCTTGGTTTAAAATTTTCCACGTGAAAAATATAAAGGTACAGGGTGTCCCATTTTGGTTGTCCCTTATGGGAAACTTGGAAACCATAAGAGATATTAAAAATCTGATACCCCATCCTCGAGCTCTTTTGGAGAAAACATTTATGGTAAAAACAGATCATCGCTATCGCGAAGCGTTTCAGAGATACAGGGTGATTCTCGATTTTTTCACTTTTGAAAAGGTCCTGTAGCTTTGTTGTTATTACAGATACGAGAAAACTAATTGCACATTATAAAGACACTTTTTTCCGTAGAATCCAGTGGCGTAGCCAAAAAATTTTTTGAGCTGTCATTTTTGACATATGACCCAAACATGTTTTTTTATTTGGGACACCCTATAAATGATTAGGTAATTAAATTGCTTGTTTTTTTCTGATTAAAATAATATATCATACTAGGTGGTTTAATAAATTTTTTACGTCAAATATTGGAAAAATTATGATTTTAAAGACGCATTTTTTATTTTAAAATTTAAAAATTTCCTACCACTCTATTTATAAATATATAAGTATGAAATTTTGGTAAATAATATATATGATGTAGAAGAATATTAATACGCATAATAAAATGATACACGGTGTCTCAAAAAATTAAAATAATTTTTTTAATTTAAAATTTAAAAATTTCCTACAATTTTATTTATGAAAATAAAGGGATGAAATTTTGGTATTTAATAAATGTGATGGTGAGAAATATTATTATATATAAAAAATGATACAGGGTGTCTCAAAAAATTAAAATGATTTTTTTTATTTTTAACTTTAAAAATTTCCTACAATTTTATTTATAATATATATAAGGATGAAATTATGGTGGATAATATATATGATAAGGAAGAATATTATTTATATATATATATATATATATATATATATATATATATATATATATATATATATATATATATATAAATGATACAGTGTGTCCCAAAAAATTAAGAATAATTATTTTTATGTTTAAATTTAAAAATTCATAGCGTCCTTATTTATGAGTTTGAAGCAAAAAAATTTTGGTACGGTATTAGTATGATAATGTTGAATAAAATAATAAAAATCAAAGTTATACAGGGTGTGTCAAAAATTTTTCGATTTTTTTTTGAACTTTAAATTTTTTTTTTGTTTTTTTGCTCTATTGGTAAAGTTAACATGGAAAATTCATAAAAAATAAAAAAAATAAAAAAATCAAAAGTTAAAAAAACTTGATAAATTTTTAAGTTTAATTAATATAACTTGTTTATTATTGTTGTTGTAAACTAATTTTTTGTTTTTTTCTACGGAAATGTCTCCTGAGCTAAGGGATGACAGATTCCTTTTAAAACAAAAATATAAAACAATTTAAAAAACAGATAGAAGCCGCAATGCGTCTTTAAAATCATAATTTTTCCAATATTTGACGTAAAAAATTTATTAAACCACCTACTATGATATATTATTTTAATCAGAAAAAAACAAGCAATTTAATTACCTAATCATTTATAGGGTGTCCCTAATAAAAAAAAACATGTTTGGGTCATATGTCAAAAATGACAGCTCAAAAAAATTTTTGGCTACGCCACTGGATTCTACGGAAAAAAGTGTCTTTATAATGTGCAATTAGTTTTCTCGTATCTGTAATAACAACAAAGCTACAGGACCTTTTCAAAAAGTGAAAAAATCGAGAATCACCCTGTATCTCTGAAACGCTTCGCGATAGCGATGATCTGTTTTTACCATAAATGTTTTCTCCAAAAAAGAGCTCGAGGATGGGGTATCGGATTTTCAATATCTCTTATGGTTTCCAAGTTTCCCATAAGGGACAACCAAAATGGGACACCCTGTACA
>JACEGR010010651.1:0-18137 GCA_014170235.1 Listronotus bonariensis
GTCCAGAATACAATATACAGGGTGATTCAAAAATCGATCACGAAACTTAAGGGGGTGATTCTACTTGACAAAATAAGGGTAGAGCTTCATATAATTTTTTTTAAATGGCATTAATTTTTGAGTTGCCAGCTGTCAAAGTTAAAGTTTTTATTTTTGTTTTTTGAATTACTCGCTTACAGAAAAACCGATTTGACTAATATTTAAAACCTAGACTAAATCGTCTGCGTTTCATCATTCTAGTAACAATTAACATTAATTGTTTGCCGCTAGATGGCACTTTACCTACATTGAAAATTGTTTTTTTGTCATTTTTTAGTGTTGACAGCTATAGTAGTTTTTGGCATGTTTTCTGAAAGACTGACTGATGCCTTTAAAAAAGGTGCTCTTTATTTACATCGCTAAACCCAACGGTTTAGACGTAAATCACCCTTAAAAATTAAGTGGTAAATTTACTTTTCTTATTTCATTATCACCAGCTACCAAGTAAATGGCTATCAAATTATACTAAAGCTGTCAGTGTAAAATAAAATACGCCTTTTAAACTATTTAATTTATAAATTTAAAAACTAATAATAGCTAATCAGTAAATATTCATATATGGATTATTGCGATATACATTTAATTGCTAAAAACTATTGAAACAGTACTAAACAAACTAAAAAGATTGTCAAAATGTCCCCCATTTTCTTCAAAACATTTCCTAAGACTCTTTAAAAAATGTCGCCTAACTCAATGAAAAATTCCGGGTGTTTCTTTAATAATTTGGCACTTTTCGATTATCCTGAAGCGAAGATCCTCAACGTTGATTACTAGAGTATCGTACACCATGCAATTGTTTCAAATGACCCAAAAAAATCTATAGGATAAAGGTCTGGTGACCTCGCTGCCCATGCCATTGGTCCACTTCTTCCTATCTATCGCTCAGGATACGTTGCATTCAAATACTGCCGGACACGTATACTAAAGTCGGGCGGAGCTCCGTCTTGTAGGATTCATCCAAGAAATGAGGACCAATAAGGCAATCTCCTATTATCCCTGCCCACACATTCAGTGAAAATCTATGCTAATGTTTCGTTTCTACCAAATTGTATGGGTTCTCGTAAGCATGTGTGTATGTTGTGTAGATTTGTTATGCCACCACCACCACGAGTGAAACCAGCTTCGTCAGTGAATAATATGAGGCCAATTAATCGATTATCGTGTTCATACTTAGCTAGGATCTGATTGCACATTTCCAACCGTCTCGGCCGATCATGGTCATAAAGAGCCTGCACCTTTTGTGAATGAAATGGGTAGAGTTGTTCTGCTCTTAGTACCCTTCATGAACTAGCCTGACAGAGCCGCACTTTATTCCAAATTTTTCTAGTACTAGTACCTGGATTATCTTCAATAATTTCAAGCACTCTTTCTTCTTGTTGCACGTTTCTAGGTCTTCCCCTATTTCCATTATAACTTTTAAAGGAACCACATTCCGCAAGCCTTCTGTGCACGCTGAAAAATGTTTGAGCATGAGGGATATTTCTTTCCGGATAACTCTCCATATAATATCTTCTTGCCAACTCTGCATTACCATTTGCTTTTCCATAACAAAAATGGATATCACAATATTTGATATTTGAATATTGGTGATTAGCCATTATTAGTTATTTTAAGATAATAAATTAAATAGTTTAAAAAGCAAATTTATTTGATGTTAAACTGACAGCTTTAGTATACTTTGATAGCTATTTACCTGGTAGCTGGTGGTAACGAAATGAGAAAGGTAAATTTAACACTTAATTTTTAAGGGTGATTTACGTCTTAAGCGTTGGATTTAGCGAGGTAAATTAATCTCTATAGTATCTTTTTAATGGCCTGCTATCAGTCATTCAGAATCATGCCAAAAACTACTTTAGCTGTCAACACTAAAATTATGACAAGAAAACAATTGGCAATGTAGGTAAAGTGCCCTCTAGCGGCACACAATCAGTGTGAATTGTTACTAAAATGATGAAGCGTAGACGACTTAGCCTATCTTTCAAATATTAGTTAAATCGGTAGGCAATTCAATAAACAAAAAATAAAAACTTGAACTTTGACGGTTTGTAACTCGAAAACGAATGACATTTAAAAAAAATTATATGAAGCTCTACCCTTATTTTGTCAAGCAGAATCACCCCCTTAAGTTTCGTAATCGATTTTTGAATAACCCTGTATAATACTAGAATGCACCCTGTCAGAATTCGACGGGTTTTAGACAGTGATAAGCGATTTAAATTAAGCGTCTTTGTCGGTTTTTAAACTCTCCTAGACTTCAGTAAAAAGCACAGAAAACTGTAATTTGATTGGTGGGAAGCGCCACAGATGGTCATGGAAAAGGATTCATTTAAATTGTTATAGTACAACTCTCTCACGTAGCTACTAGCTTAGCCTCTTTAATATTAGTTTTATTAATTTAATATACCTATTAAACAAAAAAGCAATGACACACGGTATTACCTAGCGCTCAGCCATCTAAATACTAACCATACTCAACGTCGCTTGACTTATTGATCAGGGGGAAACTACTATGATGACGCAGTAAAGACCAATACTTAGAAAAATTGCAAAGTCAAGTCGACAAATACCTTTTTTTTTTAATTTGTAACAAAAATAAAGTCCTTTTCTAAAAAAGAGGCAATTAAACAATAACAAAAAATGAGTGTCGAAATGTCTCAGTAACCAAGGGATCATTTTTTAAAAAGATCATGTAAATTGGCGCAGTTTGTACAGCCGAAAAATATAACCAGTAAACTGGTGCAGTTTGTTTGACGTAATATTCCCCGCGGTATAGGCAACACACATTACATTTTCTTTTTTGTTTTTAAAGAAAAATAGGACATAAAACATTTAAAAAAGTGGTGATGAAACGTCTTAGTAACCAGAGGATCATTTAAGAAAATCGATAATGTAACTTGGTGCAGCGGAAGTCTTCAACGAAGTGTCTGAAAATGTTGGCCTTGCGTTTTAAAAGTATATAGATCTTAATCGTAATAATATTTTATTACCTGATGCTTTGAACAACTTAAATTAGAATATGAATACATTTTCGTTATAACAATTTAGTTTTTATTTTAATAAAAGCATTATGGTTTGATTTTAATTATCCTTAATTAAAACAATCCTATAGTAATATATTGTTGGCTAAAGAAACGTATTCATAGCTTAAGATTTTTTTGTGCCAGAAAATAACGTATAATTTAAATTAATCCCTAAAAAGGATTTTTTTTTATTATTAAAATTAGTGGTTTTTTAGTTAAATAATCGTAGCGAAAAATGAATATCAACATACAAAACATAAATATTTTTCAGTCATGTTTGTCATGTCATGTCAATAAATAAAAAGAAAAAATTTAAACCAATTTTAAAAGATGCTTTTAGAAAATTATTGATGTATACAGTGTGTCCCAGGATAGGTGTTACAGAGGTCAGATGTACCAAAAATTTTTGAAATTTAAAACGAAATTTAAGGAAAATGGTTCGCATGGTCCAAAACCAAGAAATTTAAAATTTTACTTTAATTGGTATTATGCAGGAAGAGTTATAACCAAAAATATAAAAAATGTCCAGGAGTTTATTAATTTTATTTTTTAAAATTGTATAAGTAAATGTTGTAGAGAATTAAATTTTACGTCAAAATTAGAAAGCAAAATTAAAATATATTTTTAAATTTGTTTTAAAATTCGCTGCCTTAAGCCAAGTAATTTAAAAAGTGTTAATGCGTAATTTAAAAAAAGGACAAAATTATTTTTTTTTTACTTGAATTCTTTAACTTTAAATGTTGAAATAAAATTTAGTTCTTTATTACGATATTTTATTATAAAATTTTGTCATATTTTTAAAAATTAATTAAATTTATTGGGAATGCGGTTCTACCTCCGCATCCCCACTAAATTTAAGTTATTTTTCTTAACTAGTCGGTCACGACTACCCTCCCTTTATATTTAAAAAAATAAAGGTACTTTACTCTTGGTCATTTTTTATTTTTAGTTTTATACCCAATCGGAGTAAAATTTTGTATTTACTAGTTTTGGACCATGCAATCCGTTTTTCCAAAAGAACGTTTAAACATTTCAAAATTTTTGGGTCATTTGTCCTCTTGTAACACCTATCCTGGGACACACATAGGATAAAGAATATTTTTTCCCCTTACATACAACTTACGTGTTTTAAGTTAAATCAAATGAATTTAAATTAAAACACATATTTTGTCGTCTGTATGCTTCTTTAAGGACTGCTAAAATTTATAGTATAATATAAACAATCATTATTTTATTTTAAGAAAAAAAAGACAGACTAGATGGTTAAGCTCCCAAAGAATAAGAATGCAAATAATTTTTTTTTTTAATTACACCTTTACTTTAACTTTCCAGTAAAATATTGTTCTATATCTTATATCAGATTTAAACACATCGGATTTATAACCCCTTATAAAAGTTTATGATTAATCAATGCTAGTTATAACTAGTATTTTCAAGAATACCCTTCAAACTAGTTTTTACTAAGCACAATTATAGTTATAATAAGGGTAATTAAAAAAATAAATAAGCAGCTATATTTAGAAAACATTGTGGTAATTACATTATTTGTTTTATAGTATATCTCGCTTACAAAGACAATCCTTTCATATAGTTTTGTGATTATTATGAAGTGATTTTTAATTTTTTTTTATAAAAACTAAAAATAATTGAATTAGTAATTTGACTTAAGAATATTCTCATAATTGAAAACGTATTTTTTCCATAAAACATGTTAATTATGGTAAAGCAAAACTCAACGTATTTACGTTTGGCATTATTTTTATTTTTCTCCGAAGTTTTTGTTTAATCATAATTAAATATAGCCAAAGCATTCCTAGTATAGCTTTCTGATTGTGAAAGAATTTTTATGATCGGTTCAGTATTTCAGAAAATTAGCCCCTACAAAGGTATAGTTTATCTAAGATAGCCACCCCGTGCCTACTTTGTTAGGCGTTATTATCTCTTATAACTTTTTTCTGAATCATAATAAAATATAGTCTGTAAGACTACTCAATAGTGTAGATTTCTGATTGTAAGATCTTTTATGATCGGTTCAGTACTTTCGAAGATTAGCGGCTACAAACAAACAAACAAACAAAAAAGAAACAAACAAAGTTACAAATTTACCCTCTTTATAGTAGTAAGTGTAGAAGTATAGATAAAGGAGACTATCAAACTGATACAGACATGTTCTAAAAATTTCCGATTTCATCAAAATAAAATTTAAATTTAAAAAAAAATCAAAAATGTTATAATGTAAAAGTTCCTTAAATGTTACTTGGCAAAAAAAAATTACAAAGACAGATGTGTGCAGATCCTTATTTATATTGAAAAAAATAAAATGTTAAATGGTCCACCAAATATTTTTGCCTATAGAATTTTTAAATATTTATGTACTACGATATTTTTTATAATACTCCGTATAAAAACACCCATTGTATTTTTTCGTAAATTGCATCAAACTAAATTTAACTACATGTAGTTTAATAAAAAATATAAATAATTATGCACAATTTGAAATTTATCAAAAGAAAAATTAATTAAATTTATAACCAAAAATCAGCTTTTTTCGCAAATTCCATAATATATATTTTTTACCAAGATATTCTTTTATAGACAAATTGCATCCAGTATAAATTTGGTGTGGCTCCATGTCTCATTTTTAAGGTTTTAAGGTAAAAAAAATGCTCATTCGTCTTTTTATTAATTCAATACAATTAACGACAATTAATTAAATTGTTAAGAATTCTTTGCATTAGTCAGTTTCAAAAAACCACTTTCAATTTAATATTCATGAATAACAACTTAAAAATTCCAGTTACCTTAAACTTGTAAATACACAAACTAAAGGATCCTGCATGTAACAAAAAAACCTTTTGCATTAAATATTTCTTTAAACAACAAAAAATTAAAATAAAATATACAATTAAAATAAAAAACTTAAAGCAACTACTATTATTAAAAAAAAATGATCCAACAAATCAATGTTAACATTAAAACAAAAAGTTAAAAGGGCTGAAATATAATGCAAAGACCGTAATAAAATCCCTTAGTTTTAATTTGTAAATACTTGTTTGCTCACCACCAGCAAAACTTTCCCCAAAAATGTTTTTGAATTCCCTGTTGATAAAAATTTTGCACTTTATTAACCTTGCTCCCTAAACAACCCGAGTGTTAAAAGAAAAGGCATGTTAGTACAAGTTTGCAAGTGAAAGTGAAGAAAAGGGGTCCGTTTTGTCAAAGTTTCCGAAATATAAATATATATTTATATTCCGTAAATTTTGGTTTTGTGTAGCATAAAAGGAAAACTTTTATAAAAGTTTAACTGCAATTAATTATTGACATATGTATTTTTAAGGCTTACATTTAATATTTACAATTATTTACAAAAATTGTCAAAATTTTTAATAAAATGTTTTTTATTATAATTTTTTTTTTGCAAATTTATATATCTAAAGAAAAAAGTTAAAAGCGTCTCCTATGCATTAAAAGATTTTTCGCCACGGGACCAAATAATGTTAATCCAGGTAAAGCTTTACAAGCGCCCAATAAATAGAGAATTATTGCAAGTTGCCTTATTAAGCACGGGAATTATTAATACCGGCCTTATTTAAATAGTGGAGAATTATTGCAAATTGCCATATTAAGCTTGTGAATTATTAATACCGGCCTTGTTTAAATAGTGCTTGCACCTATAATTTAGAGTTATTGCAAATCATCTTGACAGTACCAGTAACTTAAAAAAGGGGAAAAAATTTAGTAATTTTGCTTTATTGTTTTGTGTTGTTTTTACAGAATAAAAGAAATACATTTGAAAAAGCAAGGTTTTAAGTATCTTTACTTCTAAAAGTTTTCGATTCTGTGCTTGGCAGCCGTTTGGTTTACACGAACAGATCCGAAGTTAAAATAAGACCAAAATAAGGCACGACCTAAAACCGACATAAATAAAGCCGGGCACTATACTTATTAAGGGAGTCCCTATCCTACCATGCATCTGCGCAAGCTCAGATATCAAAATAAGGCCGGTAATATTAGTGCCTGGCCTTATTTTACTGTGCAATAATTCTCTAGTGCTTGTACCCATAATTTAGAGTTATTGCAAATCATGTCGACAGTGCCATTAACCTAAAAAAGGGAAACATTTTAAGTGGATTTTCTTTATTGTTTTGTGTTGTAGGAATTTGTTTAACACAATTACAGAAATACATTTAAAAAGCAAGGTTTTAAGTATTTTTACTTCTAAAAACTTTTCGATTTTATGGTCGGCAGCCGTTCGGTTAGCCGAACAGTTCCGAAGTTAAAATAAGACCCAAATTAGGCACGACCTATAACCGACATAAATAAAGCCAGGCACTATACTTATTAAAGGAGTCCTTATCCTACTTTGCATCTGCGCAAGCTCAGATGTCAAAATAAGGCCGGTATTATTAGTGGCTGGCGCGGCGTTATTTCACTGTGCAATAATTCTCTAATAAATGTACCAAATTTCATCCAAATCGATTAATAGGTTTTCAGGATATTTTAAAAATATCAATTTTTTAAACTTTTACGCTCTGTCTTTCAGAAATAAAAAAGATATATATTTATAGGACTTAATTATTAAAAAGTTTTCCATCGGATAAGAACATCCAAAGATATGCTGTTTTTTTATTAAAGTTTGGTATCTAAATATAAGCTCTTAAAATGAAATAAATATGTCACATTTGTTTTTAAAGTTATGGTAATTAATTTAGGTATTTTAAGACTAGAATTAATTACTTTTAATAGAAAAAATATTTACCTACAAAAATATTTATACGAGACAATAAGTGCTAGTTATTAATTTGAGGTTCTTAACGTAAAACAATAATGTGTTTGCAAAATAGAAATTTATAGACTTATTTTGCAAAAGATAAAAATATTATTTAGTATTTATCTAAGTCAGACTAGTCAAGTAATTTATTAGTGATACAAATTAATATAAAGACAGGGAATGTAAAAAGGTATCATGGTAAGCCAAGACTTAGCGTACAAAAGATTACTCAAAAACGTTAAGTTGCGTTTCAAGGGAATAAAATGTTCCTAAATTTGTTTAGGGACAATAACTAGGGAATATAAGCCTTTTTCCAATCCCAGGACTTCGGGACTGGGCACAGACAAGCCCAAGATTTGGGGATTAGAGTAGAAAAAATGGGAATATATTTAAAAAACAACTTTTATTTTTTAAAATTTCTTTAGGAATAGAAAAAAAACTAAACAAAAAAAAAGTTTTCTTTTAACAAAAAAAAAACTAATTAAAATATAGAAAAATTAACTTGATACTAACTTTCTTTTGATAAAGACATTATCACAATCGACCTAAATAAGTACCTTTAAAAATAAAAAACAAAACTGTATTTCTGCAACATCGTTATACCCTCGACATGACCTCTCACTAATCGCATTAAAACATTTGTAATACAATACAACAAACTTAAGGGAATAATAAACCCTATAAATATTAAAAAGTAAAATATCCAAAATATATTTTAAACAAACATATTTTAATGCAAAATATTAATAACTTGCGTGAAGCGAAGTGTTGCATTTACATGCCTTTTTTTCAAGTAAGACCGCGTAAACCTGGCTGGGAAATAAAAATAGCTAGCTTTTAATTCTTATTGGCGTTAACAACTCGATAAATTGGCAGGAAAACTAAATGCGTTTCGTTTAATGTAATATTATTTAAAAAAAAAAATATTTATTGATCCCGAAAATTTCGGGGCTAAAGGAATTTAATCCAAGATTTCAGGGGTAAATGGGGCGAAAGCCCGGGATTTGATCCCCTAGACATTAACGTAGTTGTGGTACAAAGTCGGTCTATATAAGGTCACGACATTCGGCCATATTGCTTTGACGTGTTATGACGCCACATCTCCCATTTTTCGGCCATGTTGTTCAGTGCCGGAGATATACAGTTTATTGTATTAGTAAAACAACCGTTTACACAACAGTTTTTAATTGTTATTAAGTTGTAAACTCTTTTACTTTAAATAAAAAAAACATTTGAAATTACATCTTTCAACAAATATTACTTCGAAACAATGCAAAATGAAATGCGCAAATTCTAGACGCCACTGGATTGATCTTCAGCTTTGATTTTTACCCAGTCTTGCCAACTTTTCTCCGAGAAGGTGCCCTTCCTTGCGTCCCCGACCTCGAACCGCCTAAAAGTTGAGGATATGTCGCAACCTTATAAATATAAACTAACCTTGGTTGTCGTAGTACAATATTGTCTAAAACATTTTAAATTTTGCCCGCCGTAAAAGTAAACGGCCTCATAGCTAAGTGGTAAGACGATATAAAATTATGTGTTATTGTGATCCGGCAACATTCCGTATACACCAACCAACAGATTAATTTGGAGTTTAAATTGTTGTATGAGGAATTTAAATTAAGAGCAGCAGTGTTGCAATTCGGTCAGCAGCTGATAAAAATGGGTCATAGATCAAAAGTGTCGAAAATATTTACCATATTTACAGAAATATACGATTTTGGGTTTGCGTCTCGGCTAGAAGCAAGTACTTTTGAAAACAAGGAACATTAAATGTCAGATAAAATATTAGGCATCATAGTCTAAAAACCTAAATACAATAAAATATAGTTACCAGCTAACGTTCCGCGTAATTTTATATAAAGTGACAAAACGTAGGATTTTGAATATTTACACTTTAACTGCAGGCATAACAAATCCGACTTTGCATGTTTTGCTTCATGGCCGAATTGTTTACGGAATCTACGATGACAACCACCAAAACACTTGGCACAAATTGTACATTAATTCTACTTGTATTTTTCATTGCATTTATTCAATAAATTATAAAATAATTTAAAAAACACGATATTTACTGCCACAACAACAAAAAAACCTAACCATAAATTGTCATAAACTCTTATTCTAGTTCAAAATTATGCCGATGAGGGTTTCAAACAATGTTGCAAGCTTAATTTAAATTATTTATTTATAGTGTAAAGCAAAGTCGATTGATGAGATAAAGGTCACGACATTCGCCATATTGGCTAGCGCGGCTGTGACGTCAAGTCGGGCCATTTTCGGCCATGTTTGATTTTAGGCAGATCAGTGGCGTAGAATTAAGGAGAAAACAAAAAAGAACTGTATGTTGTAAACAAAATTTATTGGATTATTTTAATAGCCATAACTTAAAACAAAAACATAAATGTGGTTTAAATATTGAAAATTAAAAATTATCAAAGCGACGACAGGACGATGAGGTACCTGGCAGAGCAAAACATTTTCAATGGTTCCGTAAGTCAAAAACCGTTTTAAAAACTTTGTATACAGGGTGTCCGCTAATGAATGGTACACAGAAATCCACAGTTTCCTTATGCCAAAATATTAAGATTTAACCAAACATACCTAATATCCAAAAGTTTATTCTAAGGAAGATACGGGGGTGTCAAAGTAAAAAGAAAAAAGTAAATTTATTTCGATAATTGTTCCCCCTTTTTAAATATCTTAATAAAACGGTATCTAGGGGTTTTTAAACATTAGCTTTTCAGATCGAATATTAATTTTTGTGTGTAGACTAGAGGGTGATAAGTACACTATTTAAAATTCGCTAAAACTACCCAATTTTGTTACTACTTTGTATGTATGTAAACTAGTAAGCTTCTCTATGCTTTCTGCACAAAAAGGTATACTTAGTAAGAATCGGTCTTGACAACCGTTTTTAAGGTATTCACGTTTTAGTTGTTCAGTGCACCCGAAAGTATGTATGTACCTTCAATAACATCGTATTAGCTATAATTACAACTGCTCAGATATAAATAGCTGATATCTAAAAACTCCTGGATACCGAGTTTTATTAAAATGTTTAAAACATATCAAAAATTATCGAAATGCATGAATAAAAGTATTTATATCTCTTTAACACCCCGTATCTTCCTTATCATTAACTTTTGGATATAGGCATGTTTGTTTAAGTCCTAAATGGGTATTTTCGCATAGGAAATCTGTGGTATTTCTGTGTACCATTAATTAGCGGATACTCATTTGTATCATATGTATATAAAAACACGAATGACTGAAAACTATTCGACTAAATGTCGACACTATCAAAATCTCTAAAATAAAACGAGTCCGAACCAATAATATGTGAAGTCTCTAAACTAACCAAAAACATTAACAACTGGAAATCCTTGCAAAATATACAAAATACAACCAAAATAAAAATGCAAATTTCCAGAGTTTTTACTGTGTTAACAAAGCTTCGACAAGGCACGACTCTGTCATCAGCTAATAATGCTACCAACTTTGAATAGAACTGCCAACCGAAATCGTAATTCTCACACCCTCACGTCCCTGACAAAAGCTATCCCCGGTCTTGCTTATGTCTAAACCCCTTCTCATAAAGAAACTCTGGTGTAAAGTATAGATCAAGCCTAAATACCCAATGTTTTGCATTACAATATGGCACACTTCTCAAAATGGCGAACTATTTATTTTTAATATACTTCTACAATATGGGTATCAAATAATAGGACTTGTCGAGAGTTACTCGAAAAATAAAGTGACATCACTTTAAATCAAATATGGCGGACTTCTAAAGATGGCGGCCTAGTTATTTTAATGCATTTCTACAATAATTCGTAATTATCGTTAGTAATTTAAATTTATTTTTTTAACAAAGTTTTATTAAAATTAACTTAAAATACCAAAATAAACTTTTTCGTTAAAACTTTTACTATCAATATTTAACTTCAATACACAATTTAAATGATTTAAATGCTTACCTGCATAGATAACAAATAAATTAGCGAAATGGACTTAATTTTTTTAAAAATTGTAAGAAAGTGCTGGGTATAATATTAGTACAAGGCAGGACAAAAAAGGTCTATATTTTTAAGAAAGCACATATATACATATTCTATATCAATAATAAAAATATATTTAAAACAACTTTAAAAAATACGCATATTACTGGTGGATTGATTACGGTATACAATATGAGCAACGCTGTTTTGGTTCATCGGCAGGCAATAGAATAACAAAACAAGCACTATTAAAGATATGTTCTGTAGTTTGGCGGATTCATTTAATAGATGGTATTTATTTGGGTACACGCCAAAATAAAATTAAAAGTACTAAAAAACCAAAAAAATTTAAACAAGTAAACAGATAATTAAAAATCGACGTTTCGGTGGCAAATCTGCCACCGTTGTCAAGATAAATGGAATAAAACTAATAAAAATAAAAACTTACTATTATTTAGGCTTTAAAATTCACAATTTTTAGTTATCTATGTAACTATGACACTATAACCAAACAAACATGTTTTGACATTTAATGTCAAATTTTTCAGAATATCCCAAAAAAACAGAAAAATTGTGAATTTTAAAGCCTAAATTATAGTAAGTTTTTATTTTTATTAGTTTTATTCCATTTATCTTGACAACGGTGGCAGATTTGCCACCGAAACGTCGATTTTTAATTATCTGTTTACTTGTTTAATTTTTTTGGTTTTTAGTACTTTTAATTTTATTTTGGCGTGTACCCAAATAAATACCATCTATTAAGCACTATTAGTCACGCATGTTTACATGCCGGGATTTAGTTAGATTGTCTTTTTTTCCTCACATTGCCTATGTGTTATATTATTTAACTGAACCTGTATATCAGGTATGCAACGATTTTAAAAATAGTGTTTTTTTTTAAATAACACTTAAATTGCTTATTAATGAATAATGAAATTTAGTGTGTAAGCCCTAACCCAATAACGTTTAATGTAAAATCAAGAGGGGAGCCGATATTTGAAGGTATCAAAATTTACTTGGAATTTCCTATGATCAGTCTGGCCATGTACCACCCGGTATAGTATTACTAATTTAAATCGTATTATAAGGTAAAATCCATACCATATTGGTACGCGTTGTTTCCCAGTGATTGCTCATGCATATTATAGTAAAATGCCTCCGATGTTGCTTTAACGTCACTAAAATGTTTTAACTTGGCGAGGCCGTAATTTATGCGTAAAGACATTGAAATATACAGGGATGCGCAAAAGTCCGGAATAAAATTAATATCTTTTTATATAGTTAGGAAAAAAACGCTAAAACACGTCACTTGATTTTAAATTGTCCGCATTTTTGGCAATAAAATTAAATATGTTTTTCAACCCCTTAGCTGCAACCCCCAACTTTTTTTCAAATGCAAACCTATGTCGTGTATGGGCTCATTGAAAAGCTCTAAAAAGGGAATGTGACCATACCCTTTTTTTTGTTTTAAACTTACGTTGAAAAAAATTAGAATTACCTACTAAGTGCTATCTACGGGTGAATTAACGTTGAAAAAAAACAAATAAAGTGACATTCAGCATTGATGATGTACACTGCTCAACAATTGTTAAGAATCACCAGTACCTAGTTTCTAAAAGTTTACAAATTTTAGGAACAGACCAATCTGGGCAGGCACCACAACAAATTTTATTGATTTATGTGTAAAACTGATAACGTAATCTAGCATCAACATTCTTTGGAATTTATTTTTTAGAGAAAAATTACACATAAAATTAGTTATATCCCAAGCAATTGTTAAGCAGTTTACTTTAAAAGAGAA
This sequence comes from Listronotus bonariensis, assembly GCA_014170235.1. Lineage (NCBI taxonomy): Eukaryota > Metazoa > Arthropoda > Insecta > Coleoptera > Curculionidae > Listronotus > Listronotus bonariensis. Next base: position 13,633 of record JACEGR010010651.1, read on the forward strand.
TAAAAGGTTGCTGTATTTTTTGTACCAAATTTAATGCTTTAATAAGAAAAAAAGAATTTGACCAATGACCTTTTATCCTTTACAGGAGACGAAACTTGTTTACATTTGATTACGATCAGACATTAAAAATGTCTCCGATTTGACTGGACTATTTGCTTTCAAGATAATTTTGCTTAAGTCATAGGGCAAGCGTTAGTGCCACTTTTGCTATTTTATATTAAAGTTTTGGCTTTTGCCATGCTTGCATTTATTTGTTAATACAAATTTACTGGTAATACTATATAAGAATATCGTCTAAACTTTAAGGTGATTTTGATATCAGAATTCTATTATTATGTTCATATTAAATTATCATTATATTTAATGTATTTACAGGTTTTTCTTTTTGTTTTAAATCACGGAAAATTGACTAAACAACCCGACAACGTTGCTACGGGCTATAGCCTCCAAGCGGGCTCGAATTGGCTAGTCTCGTAGCATTTTTATCACTTCTCATGCGCGATTACTTGCAGCGTTGCCTTGTGATAAATGGTTGTTTTGGTGATTTTCTCAGTTTTTCATGTGTCTTATAGTGTTTTTGTGTAAATCATTGGACAATATTACCGACAATATGGTTCGTGAATGCCAAGTATGCAAAAAATAGACTTTTAAACCCCAATGTGATGTGTCATTTCACAAGTAAGTAAACATATGTTTGTTTTGCAATTCATTGGCGTCGCATCGTTGTTGGCGTAGTCTGTTAGTATTTATTTCTTTATGAGATACATAATAATATGTTTTAAATTAATTAATTTACATAACTTATTTACAAATTACTAATTATGATATTAGTGCCATTTTCTTTTATGAGAATAAATCTTAAATTAAATGATGTACTATTATTTGTAAAACTGCCTTTAAGCAAGGTTATTTAAAAATCCTCATTCTATCTTTTTAATTCCTGATTTACATACATACACACGCACACTCACCAAAATATACTAAATTATTGATTAAATAAATGTTGCTAGTGGAAAAAATATTAATATAGTGGATGCTATATAAATAGGAGATTCTGTTGATTTTTTTGGTATTTTGATTGTGTTTTTATACATGTTTAGTAAGTAGTTTTTACTGTAGGATTTATTTATTTGACAATATAAATATTAAAATTTTTATACACGTTTAGCCAATTCAAAAGGTTCATAGGCAATACGTAAAAAGAAGACGGTCTAAGGCGTGTAGTACACTAACAGGAAGACATTAGACAAAGAATGCCGGCATATAAACATGGTAATGAATCTGTCCCACATTGTTCTTGCTTTAGTTGTCTATGAACCTTTTGAGGTGACAAAACATGTATATTCGTGTATTTCTTATGTTTACTGAAAAGCAAATAAAAGTATATTTATATTTATGTGTTATTTATTTACCAAAAACATCTTCATGAAATAATTATCGTTACTTTTTTGTTAAAAATAATATTATTTCTATAACAAGTTGTTGCATATTATTTTGTATGATTAATAGATTAGAATACTTGTAATACCATAATAATTTGAAATAAAAAGATCATGATTTTCAATCTATTATTTAAAATATTCTGAATTTACCATGTCTAGTTAGTTACTAACTAAAATTTCTTGGTTTAAAATTATAATATATGGGCATCATATTTTACATTGCAAGCACAAAAAAAGCCATAAACTAGCAAGTAAAATAAAATGGCGTCCAAAAATTAGGAATATACGTTTTTAGTAATACAATCTTTTAAATTAAGCTACATACATATCCAGTTTTTATTCTATATTTTATTTATTTTTAAATGTTTATTCCTTTATTTAAAATAAAAAAATAAACACACACAAAAGGGGATTTATCAGTATAAAAGGGCTAGGCGATGTCTGGGATAATTTTCGCTCATGTTTCTTTACGTCATCTAAATGACCAATTGGGCTTTAAAAGAAGTTTCTATTTAAAAAATAAATACATAAGACAATCATCAATGTCTATGTCATAAATAATCAATAACCCCACATTCTTATAAACAAAATGAAGTTTTTTTGAGAATGTGAGGTATATCTTTATATCCACGTTATAAAACGTAAAATTATACATACCCAAATCTTATTTAGAAAAGTTTTACAAGTTTATCTAAAACATTCTTATTTGGTGTTATTTTTGCTTATTTTATTATTGCCTTAGAATGGCACACCTCTGGCAATCGAAATGCACTTCGTCATTATATTATTTACAGTGTTGCCAACACAAAGGTATTTGTAAACAAAGGCAAATTATTTTGATTTGTTTTCTTTGTCACACACGTTTGTGTTTTCATGTTTAGTATTTTAATCATGGCAACAAAACAAACGGCATTTTAGCATTAAAATAATTAATAGTTTAAAAAAACTAAAAAAACACGCTTTTATATGCATCCGAACTAAAAATTAGAAAATAATTTTTCATTAAAAATAATATTGTCATTTCATAGTAAAAAGCGTGGGGTGCATTTTACTATTTTTTCATAATTTTTCCATCATAGATATTTGCAAATATAATAATTATAACATTTAATATATTTATCACCCCACGCTTTTACTATGAAATGACAATATTTTTTTAATGAAAAATTATTTTCTAATTTTAGTTCGGTTGCATATAAAAGCGTGTTTTTTAATTTTTTTAAACTATTAATTATTTTTCATTTTTTATTTTTGCTACTCTTGACAAAATGGCGAAATTTTTTTAATGAACAAGAGTAGAAAATTTTAAAATTTTTCCAACAGATTGCAACTCACTAAAAAATTTCTTCTTCATTAAGTAGCAAAGTTTGAAATTTTGCCAACAGATGGCAATCCAGGCAATGTTTGGACCGTTGCCAACATATTGCAACCCACTAAAAAATTTCTTCTTCATTTAATAGCAAAGTTTGAAATGTTGCCAACAGATGGCAACCTAGGTGTTGTTTTTATAATATAATGGATTTTTTTTTCCTGGCGATTAAAAAAGATAACGGGATACTGTTTGCAGATTATTGCATTGTCATGTTTCCTTAATACGTGTGCAAAGTTTCAAAGAAATCGAATAGCTGGAAGTTGGTTAAAATTAGGCTCAAAGATTCCGTTACATAGGCAGCCAGATAGTTACAACCCAAGTTAATAAAAGCGTGTTAAAAACAAGTAATGTTTGGTCTGTTGTGAATAGTCTAAGAATTTGACGTAGTTTTAAATTTGTAGCATTTCTGGGTAAAATTGAAATCTGTTTAGTTTATTAATTGTGTACCTTCAAAGTGTTTTTTTTTTCATTTGCTAAACAAAAATGGTATTTCTAGAGAGGCAGCATATCGAAGTCTTGATATTGTTGGGATGTGGGAATAGAATGCGTAGTCAAAGTGAAGTGTGTACTTTATTTCATGCAAAATATCCGGAAAATCACTTTTTTCAGGCTACTGAAGTAAGATTTTACACAAATGTGAAGAACATGGTACACTCAAGGGCTTGCCCAGAAATGGCCGGCCACAAGTTTTTGACGAAGATCAAAAATTGGACATTGCCGTGTCTCTGCAGGAAAATCCACATTTGTCAACGGTTCCATTAGCCCAAAACAATCGTGCGGCTAGACGTACGATTTGGAGGTTTTTGAAAACAAAAAATACCACCCATATAAGGTATATCTTGTCCCAGAGCTCTTGGAATATGACTATGACAGGCGTTTGCAATTTTGTGAGGAAATAATGAGGCGATGTAACGAGAATAATGGGTTTCCACTGTACATACTATTTTCGGACGAAGCTACTTTTTATTTAAATGGAGTAGTTAACAGGCACAATTATCGATTCTGGAGTCCGGAAAACCCACACTGGATATGCAAAGCTCATACGCAGCGTCCTCGGAAAGTAAATGTATGGGCAGGCATCATCAACAACAGAATATTAGGGCCATACTTTTTGGGTAAATCCTTCAGCTGCACGCTTCTTAGACTTTTTACGTTATGAATTAGTGCCTGCTTGAGCTGTTATGTTTCCCAATGAAGCAGATCCAGATATCCCCACTGAAACACTGTGGTTTCAACAGGACGACGCTCCCCCACATTTTGGTATTAAACGTTTTAACTTTTTAAATACAGGGTGTTAAAATTTTTGAACAACCAAAAGAAATCGAAAACACACATTTTAGTAAAAACTGTTATACTGGATGTATACCTAATTTTATTATATATATATATATATATATATAGATCTTTATATCAAACATGAGCCACTGAATCTTCTATCAAAGCTGATCCACCGACGAGGAATTATGGAATTCTTTGATTGTTGGAAAATATTTCATTTATAAACAAGGAGGAGTCCTTTTGTCAACATATATATAGTATTTATTTGTTTTTTACTATAAACAAAACGAACTGTATATCAATACTTATGACGTACTATCCTGAGCCTCTACATCTGTCTATCTAACCTGAGCCAAATATATAAATGTATTGATTTCAATAAACAATGTCCACAGCGAAAAAAGGTACATAAT
>JACEGR010010652.1:0-18134 GCA_014170235.1 Listronotus bonariensis
GGTATATTTTCTTTCTCTTAATTAGATGTGAGCCAAAAAGGACATTAAAGTTTACATGCAGAAATTGTAAACAACTTGGCAACCAGGGCAAAGCGATGATTGCTCCATCTACGATAGCCTGCCATGATGAAAGACAAAGACATATTTATTGGAACTTGCGTTAAACCAGAAAGAGATAAATACAATGGACAAATTGTTAGGACCAGTTACTCGTCTCATTGTTGTCTCTGATAGTATATCAATATCGAACTAACCTTTTGTATTTTGTGATCAATATTATACTTATTAATAATTTTTAGACACACGTCATATTTCCCCATCTAGTTGTCAGCAATATAGAAGAATATTTTAATGAACCAGATAAATTTATACCCGAAAGATGGCTTAAGGAAAAAGCAGGTGAATACATTTATGGCTTTTTAAAATTACAAGTATTATACTTTTTATTTCTATGCAAATAGTGACTTGTCACAAAGTTTTCGGTAATTTTCTAGAAACCTGCGGCAACTCCGATTTTGACGAAATTTGGTATACGGGGGTTTTTGGGGCGCTGATCACGAATCTGAAAGAGTTTTTTGGCGGAAACGTTTAGTTCTTGAGATATTCATCATCAGACTTGAAATTTAAACTTATCTTATTTTTCAATATTCCCCCTTCTTTTGCACACAATTCTTGATTTAAAGCTAAAGTGGCACACAATATTTGATTTTTACCTTTTAAAACCCCGTTTTTTTACGTATTTTACATTATTTTTGCATTAAATTGCATAGCTATACTTTAAATCATTTCAATCCCAGTGTGCCATGAAGCCCTATGTGTATGTATGGTTGCCGCATTATCAAAGAAAAGCCATGCAATTTAACGCAAAAATAATGTAAAAAACGTAGAAAAACAGGGTATTAAAAGGTGAAAATCAAATATTTTGTGACACTTTAGCTTTAAATCAAGAGTTGTGTGCAAAAAGAAGGGAGAATATAGTGAAAGTAAGCTTACTTCCAATTTGAACTGGTTTCTAGAAAATTACCAAGTTTTCTTACAAGAGTAAGATTTGTCGTACTCTTCCTCAAGAAGAATAAACAGTTTAAGTTTTTAAGAACTAAATATTTCCTAGAGCAAAAACCTATCGTACGATATCACTAATTAATTTAAATGTGTTTTTTAGCTGAATCAACAGGATGTCCCGTTCACAACCAAAAGAAAATACATCCATTTGTAGCTCTACCATTCGGGTACGGTCGAAGATCGTGTTTGGGAAGGAGGTTTGCCGAAACTGAATTGAATATTTTGTTAGCAAAGGTATTTTAAAAATTAAATCTTTCTCTAAAACCACTTTAAAGTCATATTTTTGTTTTGGTAATTGTTTCAAAGGTTGTAGCTCCGCCGATTTAGGACCAATCTAGGTATATGAGTGCGCTGATCACGAATCTTCGGAAACGTTTTGTTTCGAGATATTTAGAGAAATATTACACAGTAAAATAAGGCCAGGCACTAATAATACCGGCCTTATTTTGACATCTGAGCTTGCGCAGATGCATGGTAGGATAAGGACTCCCTTAATAAGTATAGTGCCTGGCTTTATTTATGTCGGTTTTAGGTCGTGCCTTATTTTGGTCTTATTTTAACTTCGGAACTGTTCGTCTAACCGAACGGCTGCCGATCACAAAATCGAAAAGTTTTTAGAAGTAAAAATACTTAAAACCTTGCTTTTTCAAATGTATTTCTGTAATTGTGTTAAACAAATCCCTACAATACAAAACAAATAAAGAAAAACTACTAAAATTTCTTCCCCTTTTTTAAGGTTAATGGTACTGTCAACATGATTTGCAATAACTCTAAATTATGGGTACAAGCACTATTTAAATAAGGCCGGTATTAATAATTCCCGAGCTTAATAAGGCTAACTTCATGCTGAATAATTTCTTATTAGATCGAATAGCACCAGTCTGGCGATCAAAGCACTTTACGCTCCTAGCTGAATTGTTGCCCTCGCAGCTGCTCGCGTTTAACAACTATAAAACTCTATAAATATAAATAAAAAAAGAATTATAAATGGTGTAAATTAAAGATTGGGTGCCACTATTACCTTAAAATTAAGATTTGTTGTGCAAAAGTATGGGAAACTTGGTGAAAATAAGATCAGTTTGATTTTTAAGTTTATGATGGATATCTCGAAAACGAAACCTTTCAAAAAAAATCTTTCAGTTTCATAATCAGTGCGCCAGAATCCCCTCATATACCAAATTTCAATAATATTACATTTACTTTTTTCGCTTTGTAAGATCATAATTAATTTATTATTTATTTGTTTTTCAGATTTTTAGGAAATACCAAGTGGACTACAATTACGGACCACTTACCTATAAAATAACACCGACTTATGTACCTGAACAACCCTTGAAATTCAAACTAACTGAAAGAGACTGTTGAAAACTGCAACGAAAACTTTAAAAAATGTAATTTAATACATATATTTTACACAGACTAATTTAGATTTAGATATAGATGTTTTTATTAAATTTATATTAAAAATTGTTTGTTATTTTTTTAAATAAAATACTTTAAATCTTAAATTGGCACATTTTATACTATTACGCCTTATGGAAAAATCTCAAAAGTCCGAAGTTTCAGAAAATATAACTTTTTCAGAGTTTAGTCAGACTCGCATACTCAAAATTTCAAAAAAGAAAAATTATTCTTGAGCCGGCTGTCCATGAGAACGGTTTTCCGATCGCGGATGATAATTCAGCGTTGTGATTGGTGAGTGCAAATTTAAAATGCTTTTTCCGCCAATCACAACGCTGAATTATAATCCGCGAGCGGAAAACCGCTCATGGACAGTAAGTTTTATTCATTTCTTGCACGTAGTTCACATGGTAACGCTGCCTCTATAGTTTTATGCTCGAAGGTCACACCTTTCAAAAATCATAATAAATGTAGTGGCACTCAGCGAATAGCAACAACAAAATGGCAACAAATCATTGATGTAAATAAACAAATAATTCATAAAATTATAATAATAATAACAGAAATATTTAAGTATTTGGTTTAATATTAATTAAAAAAACTACGATATACAATAAAACACAAGGATCTAGGTACACCGTACGATTATCGACTGGAAAGTATTGCGGCTGCGCATTCGTCCCGCGTGACGTGAAACATGTTTTCTTGCCAAGTCGTGAAAACGTATATACAAATTTCTTGACGATATGGTGAAGGTTTAATAGAAATAAAACAAATTAATTTAGTTATGCACCAAGCATCAAGTAATATAAGTATATAGTTAGTTATCTAATTGTAGCTTAATTTAATTTTGTAGTTATTTTTTTCAATAATTGTAATAGTCATTGTAAAAATGGGGAATCCCGTATACTTAATAAATAAATAAATAATATTATATTAATATAAGAACCTAACTTACATACAGTATGAATGAAGGACAAAAAAACAAACGTGAAAGATATGAAAAAAAAGTGGATGATGAATTAATATTCCTTTTCTGTGTGCGAATAAACATATTTTATTTAATATTAATTTTTTTTTATAGAGAGGTTACCGTAATTATTTCCTTCCTAGAAGGTATTGAAATTATAGTTGGAATTAAAAGCAGTGTTCTATGATTAAGAGCACAGACCACTAACCAGGATAGTGGTCTGTGATTAAAGTTAAATACGCCAGCCAACGATGATGTAGTCATAGAAAAAAATCTGATTTTTTAGATAAATTTGGAATTATTTATCAATTTATTATGGCTTATCTAAAAGTCAAACCGTTGCACGCTATAAATCGGTACTTACCGTAAAAAAAAAACATTTTTCAAAATATAAATGTTATAAGTAGGTAAATTTAAAATTTTGTATATTATAAATTATATAATTATTTATCTAAATTTGGCAAACTTTATTTTGTGCGAAAAAATGGCGAAAAACTATTGGGCATAATACTAATAGGAGTAATAGGTATACGTGAAATTTCAACAAAAGTAACTTATTAAAACCATTTTTTTAATACTTAATAGAAAATAATGTAAATTTTGTAACTCTCTTCTTATAATTATTATACAACTTTTATGTAGGCACACGGTGATTTTTCATAATGTCACACCCCTTTAACTTTTTTGGACCACACTGTATAAAAAAGTGACATACATATATAAAAGTTGTAGCATATATTTGACATGTCGTATTTGCACAATATATATACAACATGAAATTACTAAAATACGACTAATGCGCAGCCGCAATACTTTCCAGTCGATAATCGTACGGTGTACCTAGATCCTTGTAATAAAACTTGGTATTTGCTATGGATGAATACAAAGGCACTCCAGAAAGCGACTTTAGTATTGAATGTTTTCAAAACTACTCGGCCCCTGAAGTCTTTATGCAAGGTCTTGCCGGAATTGTAGATCAATTAGATGTTGAAGCTATGATACGAGCTCAAAAACAAATGTAAGCTTTTTAAAGGTATAAGTTACAACATCCCAATTCAATTTATATTTTTTATGAGGTTACAGAGATTTGAAAAAACCAACAGAAATGCTCACAAGCTGCAAATGCATTGAGTGTATCAAGACGAGCTGAAAACTGTAGGCCCTGTGAATTTAAAAAGCACATACATGTACTTCTTGAGATGAAGAAAAGATTTGGATTATATTTTTAAAAAAAGCCAGAGCTATAAAGATGAAATTATCTGCTCAATACCCTGAGGGTATGATTCAATATTATTTTATCGAAGTGACTAGGGGCACGTTGATGTGCCGCGATTATACTTCTACCGGGCACGTGTATGACGTCACTCATACAACGTGTTCCAGGCACGCGATATTTTTGATGATTTTGTTATTTGTGGTTAGGTAGTCACTTCAAGCATATTTCTTCAACTTCGAAATGGTGACAATTTTAAATTGACAAGTTTGGTACTTTGGCAGGCTCTAAAATCTAAACTACAGTAAAAAGCACAGGGATGTGTAATTGGATTGGTTTGAAAGGCTACAGACGGTCATGCAAAACTGTCACCTTTGGGGGATGAGGTGTCATGGTTAGTTCTGGTTAGGTAAATCATTTTTGTTTTAATACCTTAATAAAGCAAATTTAAAAAAAAATAGATTTAACTAACCAGAACTTACCATGACCCCCAATGACACTGAATGACAGTTTTGCATAACCGTGTGAAGGGTTCAAACCAATCAAATTACACGTCCCTGTGCTTTTTACTGTAGTCTATAAAATCTGGATCAGATCAGGGGAAATGGTTTGCACTGTCCTGTTCAAAAGCTATTAGACGGTACTTACTAATGGTACTAGCGGTGGTCCTGAAATTGGTACTATTATTTTGAGTACCAACTATTGCAAGTACCATCTGCTAGGTCTGCGGGCACGGTCTGGGAAATATAATAAGATAGATAGTGCAACATTTGTCCTCATTTCTCAGGCTCTAGGTTTTAAAAGCTTGTCAAAAGTACCAAACTAATCAATTTTTAATTGTTAATATTTTGAAAACAGCTGATGAGGGGTATAGGATATTTTACTTGAAAAATATCTAAAATTATCCGTAGAAAACAAAAATGGGATATGATGTGTTCCATTTAAAAAACTGCTTGTCATGAAATATCAAGTTCAGTATTGTCTTTTGTCTGTTTTGCTACATAATTCTGATGATTAGCATAAAACGAGACAACTGAATTTACATTTAATTACACTTACCTTCTAACTGCAACCCGAGAAGATACCGATGGATCGAAATCTATGAGAAAACCATGTTTTAGACAAAATACTTTAATTTTTGAAGCAATAAATCTTTGTTTTATTCTGTTTTCCAGTTTTAATGTTTTATGATTCATACAGGGTGTCCCGAAATTACGCGTCAGGATTTCTGTGGGCGATTCTGCACGAAAAATTAATGCAACAAACTTCTATAAATTTTTTTCGAAAACTAAAAATTAACGGATATACAGGATGTTGAAGAAAATTTTTTTTGTTATTATTTCTAATAACTTTTTTCTAGTGTTAGTATACTGTATTTCGCCAAATTTTGCATATATACTCACTATCACTAGTGACTCTTTTTATTTGCCCTATTAATTTGATATGGCCTAAACTGTCCTTCACTTTAGAAAAATGCCTTAGAATTTTTTTGTTTCAATCATTTTATAAATTTGGATATAAAATTAATAACATTAACACAAAAATTGTATAGAGTTTGTTTCATTAATTTTTCGTGCAGAATTGCCCAACAAAATCCTGACGCATAATTTCCGGACACCCTGTATTGTTCATATTTTTTGAGATCATTTTTGAGGATTTTACTTTAAATTTAAATGTGTAGAAAAAAATCTTATATTTAATCAATTATAAAAAATTAGTAGTATATCTAGTTTTGTTTGTTTTAATTAAAATAATCAAATTTGTATATTAACGTCAGAAGTGAATGAGACACTGAGCAAATTATTTTTGTTAGGTAGGTAAACCTACAACTATAAAATTAATTTTATCATACTATGTTCAAAATAAGATTTATATTTATTTATTTATAATATAATAGCTTTGCTTCTGGTTTTATGAATAATAAAACATTGCTTGCTGATAGCTGCTAATCAACAGGCACCTATCATAGATCTAATGGCACGTTCAGTTGATAAAATCGCATACGTCAACGTGCACCTATTTTAGTAGTAAATAATTAAGGGCACGCTCAGTAGTGACGTCATACACGTGCCCGGTAAAAAATAATCGCGGCACATCAACGTGCCCCTAGTCACTGCGTTATTTTATACCTGACTCAAACACTAAAATTTAATCCCTAAGTCAGTTTTATGTATTTCTTTTAACATGTAGAACCGTTCTTTGGAACCAAAATCAAAATCTTTCACCAAAGGTGACCGCTTTGTGCATTTGTTTTCTACGTGGTTTTCTAGCTTTTTAGTTTCTTTTTTAAAGAAAAGAGTTTTTAATAGCCATAATTAAATGTGTTCATTACCTAATAAGTGTGTGTTGTGTGATTAATTGGTGATGGCTAGTCGAGAAGGCAAGATATTCAAGTAGACAGTTAGGAGTTGTAAACATTTTGTTTAAAACTTTATTAAAAGTTTTAAAGACGTTTTAATAAAAAATATTATATATATTTAATAGTTTTTTGACATACCAATAGATGGCATAATGGACAATAAACTACTACATTTCTGCAATATCTTCGCTTTTTATCGTCTAAACCGTACCCATTAGACAAAAATAATTCAAAGAGCGGTCTGCGGTAGGTGATCTCACTTAGCTTTGAAAGAAATATCTTCGGCTAGTGTAAAAATCTGCATCTCCAAGTTGGACAGTGTTCCGAGAGATGGTACTTTGCATTGCAAGGAAATTGCATGCAGTAGGAGTTTTCCCATTTTAATTTTCAAATAAAATATCGCATCATTTAGCTTTTAAAAAAAAGTATATGCGACAATTTTCGTCAATAAGACGTCAGCTTGCTGCTTGGGAGTATCTGCATTTGCCCACTTTCGTGTCTTTTTGTTATCTTTTTGCCAATAACTTATTAATGATGGATGCCATCATCTTAAACGCATTTTTGCCAATAACTTATTAATGACGGATGCCATCACTTTATCTGCAACACGTGGCCTAATAACGGCCAATTGCCCACTTTCGCGTCTTTTTGATACCTTTTTGCCAATGCCTTGCCATTAAAGAGTGTTGGCAATTACAGTAAATTAAATGTACAACGCCGGCAAAAAATGTCATATGGGGTATAATTTGTATTTTTTTTCAGGCATTTGCAGAAGCAGTTAGAAGTAGTTATGCAGAAGAATGTGAAGAGGAAAGCATAGAAAGTAATAGCAAAAAGATAACAGACGAAGTCTACACATAAAAGTGATGTGGGTGAAAGTAGTAGTACTGATCAAAATAGAAGAGCTTCAAAATAATTTATTTTTAATAATTTGTGACTAATTTATGAATTAATACTGCTGCCTAGAATATTTAAATTACTATGCAAAATGAAAAAAGAATTGCTTGGTTGTAGAGTGACTTATTATTATATCATAAAAGGTGTTCAAAGAGTAGGTGTAAAGTTACATAATGTAACAAACACTGAGCAAGCACATATTTGTTGCTTTTCCGTTTTTAATTGAATTGTGATTAAAAATAAAGCATTAAGTTTGAGTTACAAAAATATAAAATTTATTTGTGATTATGTATTTAAATAAGTAATTAATTAACAATTGTTTTTTAATAACCTAACACAATGCGACTCTTTTACAATAGATATCACATTTTTAACAATACTTTATTTTTATTATAAATATTTACAAAAAAAACCAACCAGAATTAACTAAAATTCAATGAGCATATTTTTGAGTGTATGCTTTTGCTTTAGTTACAAAGTCCGAGTTATACCTAAAAATAAATTATATTTTATTTCAACTGACCAAACGCATTTTGAAATATAAAAGTTACCTTGGTAATTTTCTAGAAACCTGCGGCAACTTCGATTTTGACCAAATTTGGTATACGGGGGTTTTTGGGCCGCTGATAACGCATCTGAAAACATTTTTTGGCGGAAACGTTTCGTTCTTGAGATATTCATCATCAGACTGAAATATAAACTAATCCTATTTTTACTATATTCCTCCTTCTTTTTGCACACAATTCTTGATTTAAAGCTAAAGCGGCACACAATATTTGATTTTCACCTTTTAAAACCCCGTTTTTTCGTATTTAACATTATTTTTGCATTAAATTGCATAGCTATACTTTAAATCATTTCAATCCCAGTGTGCCATGAAGCCCTATGTGTATGTATGGTTGCCGCATTATCAAAGAAAAGATACGCAATTTAATGCAAAAATAGTGTAAAAATCGTAGAAAAACAGGGTTTTAAAAGGTAAAAATCAAATATTGTGTGACACTTTAGCTTTAATTAAAAAATTGTGTACAAAAAGAAGGAGAATATAGTGAAAATAAGCTTAGTTCAAATTTAAACTTTGATGATGAATATCTTGAGATTAAAACGTTTCCGCCAAAAAATTCGGTAATTTTCTAGAAACCGGCGGCAACTCCGATTTTGACGAAATTTGGTATACAGGGGTTTTTGGGGCACTGATCACGAATCTGAAAGAATTATTTGGCGGAAACGTTTCGTTCTCGAGATATCCATCATCAAAGTTAGTATTTGAACTAAACTTATTTTCACTATATTCCTCCTTCTTTTTGCAGACAATTCTTGATTTAAAGCTAAAGTGTCACACAATATTTGATTTTCACCTTTTAAAACCCCGTTTCTCTACGTTTTTACATTATTTTTGCAATAAATTGCGTGGCTTTTCTTTGATAATGCGGCAACCATACATACACATAGAGCTTCATGGCACACTGGGATTGAAATGATTCAAAGTATAGCTATGCAATTTAATGCAAAAATAATGTAAAATACGTAAAAAACGGGGTTTTAAGAGGTGAAAATCAAACATTTGTGACACTTTAACTTTAAATTAAGAATTGTGTTCAAGAAGAGGAGGAATATAGTGAAAATAAGCTTAGTTCAAATTTGAACTTTGATGATGAATATCTCGAGAACGAAACGTTTCCGCCAAAAATTCTTTCAGATTCGTGATCGGCGCCCCAAAAACCCCGTATACCAAATTTCGTCAAAATCGGAGTTGCCGCCGGTTTCTAGAAAATTACCAAAAATTCTTTAAGATTCGTGATCAGCGCCCCAAAAACCCCCATACACCAAATTTGGTTGAAATCAGAGTTGCCGCAGGTTTCTAGAAAATTACCGTTACCTTAATTAAGTACCTTTAATTTAGCACAATTGTGATATTGTCTTTTAAGTTAGTTTTTACTTAAAACAACACCTTAAAAATCTTATTTATGTTTGCAAAACCAAGTGTTTTTACATTGTCACTTTCTTTTAGTGTTTTTATTAAATAAACAACTAATTTCTACCTACTAGAAAAGTATGTTTTCTACGTACCTTTTGTATTCCTCTGCTATATCCGCCATAAGAGGATCATCAGGATTGGGGCTTTCCAGCAACATTCTAATTGCAATTAAAGAGCCTCAATTCCTATTGTGGGCTTCCATCCTCCTTTCGGAGGCATTTTTATTAAATCCATGCAAATTCTGCCGTTTTCATCAATGTTGGGATGATAGATTTTTGTCAGGAACTTTATAGAAGGGGGCCTAAAGGGATATTCTTCAGGCACTAATATTTCTAACTGAAAACATATAATTTGGGTAAATTGTAAACAGTGCCTAAATTTATTTTGTGAGAAGTACCTACTTTAAACACCCCGTTTCGTAAGGGGTATCTTCAGGGCCTGTTATTTGGGCTTGCAAAATGTGTAGGTCATCATCCTTTGGATACACGCAAATTCCTTTAGTGCCCGAGTTGGACATTGTGGATAATTCACGGCCTACTCGACTTCGTCTTATCATTTTATAAATTTTACGTTTCTAAATCTAAATTTTCTAAAACTGCAGTTAACATAACAAACCGCTGTGAGTTTTTTATTTTGAATTTTTGGGGTAAATCTGCTTCTAATTTTATATGGCTTTTTCAGCTATAGCAACAGAATTTGCGCCATCTGTGGGTGCGTTCCACTAAGCGCTCGCAACGCTCAAAATGCTGCTTTTAGCCGGCTGTCCATGAGAACGGTTTTCTGCTCGCGGATGATAATTTAGCGTTGTGATTGGTTAGTGCAAATTTAAAATGCTTTTCCCGCCATTTTCGACGCCGATCCGCAAAAACGTTGAGATGAAGCAACTTTTTGCGTTTTTCACTAGTTTGTGCGAGTATTTCAAATTAATAGCCAGAAACTAGGTATAACCTTGAACTAGTTGATGAGCTTGATGAGTTTGTTGCTTGAGGATAAGAGAAGATGTTAAAGATCCATTTTAAATAAAAGAAGTGTTATGGACGACATTAACTACACTTATATTAATTATTTACTCAAGTATGATATTTGGCCCCAAAAAATATGATATTTATCTAACTTTCAATTCTACCAAAAAGACAAAAAAGGAGGCACAGGTTTTGGGTTAGAAATATTTTTTTTTGAAAGAAAAGTTCATAGCCAATATAAATAGTACCTGCATAATTCTCAACTTCAAAAGCCCAAAGTAATAAGATTTCTTTATTTTCTATGCATTACAAAAGTGGTTTGTTACATATTAAAATTTAAATTTTTTGTTATTATCCATTATCCAATCCATTTGACATCCCACAGACAGATGATGATAATTATGATATGATGATTGATACCTAGTGACCTTCAAAACCGTAGTATCAACCCAAGGAAGATAAACTTTTTAATAATCAACCAAAGAAAATTCTAACATACGAGTAAAATCACCATATTCAAATCAAAACGCTTTAATATTTTACGCTACAATGGACGTGTCAGCGGATTTTCTGCGCGTATTTTTAATACGCGGACGGAAAACCACTCTCATGGACAGCCGGCTTTTACCACGGTAAAGAAGCATTTTGAGCGTTGTGAGCGCTTAGTGGAACGCACCCTGTAAGGCTGACGGTAGAAAAAAATCCATGCATCTGATTGGTCAGTTTGAAAATGTATTTTTTTTTATTCGAAGGGCTGTCATTTGTCACCAATTTGTAACGTATTTTTTCCAAGAGCAATCAATTTCTACAAAACAGTGATAGATTCAGCAATTATTTGACTAAATTTTCATTAAAATGGCCCAAAATGTGAATCCGTTTTTTGAACAACAAGCAACTAGTACTGTAAAAGAGAGCGACATGACAAAAGACCCCAAAGTGATAGTCATGCTGTGACGAAAAGGTAAAAATCTAAAATCGTAACCTCTTTTTTTCATATATTTTTTTACTTTGTCAAGGTATTTAAAAAGGAGCACTTTCATTATTGGTACTTATAAAGTTATTTAAATCTGTACTTGTTCTGTAGAATAAGTAATGTAATTATTCATAGTAAATTGGTAGTTTGTGTGGTTCTGGGGCTGGGTAGTCTAGGGCTAGCCCCAGAACCTTCTCTCTTTACTTAGACAAAGATTTATTAGTTAGTAAATTCTTAAGTAGCTAGCTGCCTTTACCCATATAGTTTAATTTTCCATTTGGTCATTTTGTGTAGTGCAACATGGATTCCCCAATGGAAAATATATCATAACCCATTTGGTTGTATTCTTCTGGCCAAGTAGGAGTGGTTATTATGATATTATACACCTGTTGTACCAAAAACCAGAGCAGTGCACAAGTACATAGCAATACACCCAATTTTTTAATCCCTGGAGTGTCTTAAGACTGCAAATTTTCCTGCCTGTAGGCGTTTTCTTTTCTTCTAGATCTTTTGTCCCATGCAATTAAATGGCCTCTTACTTTACTTAAAATAGCCAAGTTACATTAGTATTTAGGTATTTATGGTTAATGTATTGGTAAATCCCCAGATTTGCTTTTATTAACTTAAAAAATATATTATTTTAATAATTAGGTAAAGCATTTTATAGCACAAATGTATTTTTCACATGATTTTAATAGGTTTTTAATGAAATGTCTTTTTGTACCTATATATTTTTAATGAGGTTTAATGGAGTTTTGATTATTAAGAAGATTTCTAGGAGATTATGGAATGTGTGATTTGTCAATGTATTTTAGGCAAAGAATATCAATTCATAGAACCCCACAAGTGAGATTTAAGCGTACCCTAAATATTTTTAGTACTTACCGCGACCAACATATGGCGAAAATAGTACGATGTCGCTTTGCTAATACGATTACCATCAGAAATTGATAGCAGTTGCTGACGAGCAGTCGGCCCGATCAGTTAGAGTGAGGATATACGCAAAATTTAATAAAAATAAAATCCCCGATAAATGGTAGTATCCATAAGATTATTAAATTTATGATTTCAGAATAAGATATATCGATGGGTTTATGACAAAACATCGTAAGCGACATTCGTCAGTTTTACGTGAAACGTTTTTTTCATTGTCTTTATTTCAGATGAAGATATGTTCTATATTGGTTCGGCGTTTCATTATAATTAATGGTAGTTATTTGGGTACACGCCAAAAAATAAATTAATAGTACCAAAAAACCAAAAAAAAAAATAAAGCAAGTAAATAGAGAACTAAAAATCGACGTTTTGGTGGCAAGTCTGCCACCGTTGTCAAGATAAATTAAATAAAAATAAAAAATTTAAAAATTAACTATTATTTAGGTTTAGAATTTTAATATGTTTAGCTATTTTTAGGAGATTCTGAAAATTTTGGCATTAAATGTTAAATATGCTTGTTTTGTAATTCAAATTAAGAAGAAATCTAAAATAAAAACATTCAAATCTCGATTTTTCTTTAAAAATAACGCGATGGGAAGAAAAAATGTTTTCCCGCAAAATTGGCGAATGTCGCTTACGATGTTTTGTAAAAATGCATCGATATATTTTTTTATTTATTTATTTATTCAATCCTTTACAAACACCATATTTACATTGGTAATTACATGTAAAGTACAAAGGGAAGACAAGATAAAAAAAACAGAAACAATAAAATAATATAAAATATTACCTAAACCTAACAAGTGCCAAGAGGCAAACATCTAAAGTTCGATAAGCAGCTTTTCAAAGCACAGCCTTCAGCAGTCTTAGATTATCATGAAATATATCTGTTTGTACTTGACTAAGAATCTCATTAGCAACAGCCATCATTCTGTTGAAAGGAGATATACTACTAGGATTAACGCTAAATATATTTCTGTTACTTAAATTTCTTAATTTAACCTTAGGTACATTAAAATCAATATAATTTATTAAATTAATATTCTTATATTTAATATCATTAATAATATAGAACAAGTATAACACAGCCTGTTGTTTTCTTCTCTGTAAGAGAGATTCAAAATTAAAGGTATTAAGCATTGATTCGTATGAGACCTTGTATGGGTATGTATTGTACCTTCTGACATAGAGGTACCGTAAAAACCTTTTCTGCACCCTCTCAATATGGTCAATATGCACAGTCTCCAGTGGCATCCATATTTGCGAGGCATACTCCAGGTGAGGCCGCACCAGTGCATTGTACAATTTAATTATGGTAGGTATTTTGAAGTTTTTAGAGTTCCTAATTAAAAATCCCAAAGCCTTAATGGCTTTTTTCGTCATGTATGCGAAATGACTATTAAACCTTAAGTTAGATTGAAAAAGAACTCCCAAGTCTTTTATTTCATTTTTACGATTCAAAGAGATATCACCAATTTTGTAGTTACCTAGTACTGGGTTGGCTTTTCTAGTAAAAGTTACAACAGAACATTTATTTACATTAAGAAGCATTTTATTGTCATCAAACCACTTACTTATTCTACCAATATCAGCCTGGAGTAGATCACAATCTGATTGAGTCCTAATAACCCTGAAGATTTTAAAATCGTCCGCAAACATTAGCCCAATGGGCCCGGAAAGGCAGTCTGGCAACGAATTTATAAAACACAAAAAGAGCAGAGGTCCCAAATTGCTTCCCTGTGGAACGCCAGAGGTTGCAATGAAGGATTCTGAAGTCGACGTACCTACCCTAACCCACTGTACCCTATCTGAAAGATACGATTTAATGAAAAGATATACACTTTCTGAGATACCCAGCTCTACCAATTTTTGGAGTAACAGGTCATGATTGACCTTATCAAAGGCCTTCTCACAATCGGTGTAAATTACATCTAGCTGGTGTTTATTTAGAATTGCCTCAGATGCCGTTTCTGTTATTATAGAGAGATTAGTTATTGTTGATTTATCTTTTGTAAAACCATGTTGAAATATGGAAAGCTTAGAATTTAAGAAATTTGATAAATCATCACACAAAATCATTTCAAATATTTTTCCTGCAACATTGATTAAACTAATAGGTCTGTAATTTTTAACCTCATTTTTTCACCACTCTTAAAAATAGGTGTTATCTGACCTGATTTTAACGCATCAGGAAATTTTTTAGTTTTTAAGGCAAGATTAAAGATATGTTTCAGTGGTGATGAAATAAATTCAGCAAGCCCTTTGTAAATGTAAGCAGGTATATTATCTGGGCCCGCAGATTTTTTGGTTTAAGTTTTTTTATGTTATTTTTAACATCATTTTCTGTAATTTCAGAGAATTCAAAAGTATTACCACTAAAATCAAGTACAGAAGAGTTTAAGTTAGTGGGTTATTTAGGGGTTAGTTAATATATATCCTATTCTGAAATAATAAATTTAATAATCTTATGGATACTGGGTCCATTTATCGGGGATGTTATTTTTATTAAATTTTGCATATATCCTCACTCTAACTGATCGGGTCGACTGCTCGTCAGCGACTGCTATCAATTTCTGATGGTAATCGTATTAGCAAAGCAACATCGTACTATTTTCACCATCTGTTGGTCGCGGTAGGTACTAAATTTTTAGGGTACGCTGAAATCTCACTTGTGAAGTTCTATGTCAAAGTCAAAGTCAAAGTCAAAATATGCTTTATTATGTCTAAAGAACAAGTTCTCGTTGACAAAGCTGAAAAAATGTATTTAACATAAATCAAATATAAACATGAAATTCAACATAAATTAAATATTACAGAAAACCAAAATTTAAATAAACACATTAAAATAACACATACAAAATTACTTACTTTAAAATAGTTAAAATATCATAATATCACAGCATTTCAAAAAATACAAAGTAAATAAAATAAACAAAAAGATGTCACAAAACATCATTATAAAACTCGTCCAGACTATAATAAGCTTTACCAACTAATATACTCCTAATCCTGTGTTTAAAAAGCCGAAGTGAAGGAGAAGCTCTTGTCTCCTTAGGTAAATGGTTGTACATTTTGATACTTTCATAGATAACAGACTTTTTTGTCAATGTCGTGGTAGGTATGGGCAGGGGTAAATCAAGACTCTGGCGAGTTGTGCAGGACACGTTGCGGGAAACCAAACTATGGCGGTATTTATAAATAAGGGTAACAGTCTCCAAAATAAATAAACTGTAAAGAGTTAAAATTTTTTGACTTATGAATAGAGGCCTGCAAGGATCCCTAGGTCCTGCCCTACACAAATATCTAACTGCTCGCTTCTGCAAAACAAACAAACTATTTATAAGGTAATTGGCGGACATTCCCCAGAAACAGATTCCATATCTAAGGTGTGATTCGATGAGCGAGTAGTATACTGTTCTACCTACCGAGGGACCTAGCTCATTTATAGTAACTTTGACCGCATAGCAGCCTGAAGCTACCTTTTTCCTATTCCAACTATGTGCGAATCAAACCTTAACTGACTATCAATATCTAATCCTAAAAACTTAGTATGAGGGCTATTTTCCACAACAGAGTCACCAATAACTAACCCTTCCATATCGCATTTAAAAGAAACGATTTTTGTTTTACTAAAGTTAAGAACAAGCAAGTTAGAGTCACACCAGGCCTTAATTTTACCTAAATCGTTGGATACAGTCTCCCTTAATGTCACAGAGTCAATACAGTGCCACAAAACCGTGGTGTCATCTGCAAAAAGCGTAAATTGACCACTAATATTCAAAAAAGTCAGGTCGTTAATAAATAACAAAAATAAAATAGGGCCCAAGACGGAGCCCTGAGGCACTCCCCAACCAATATCCCGACCTCCCGAACACTTCGGTCCCACAAAAACCCGCTGGCTGCGTTCAGTCAAGTATGACTCAAACCATGAGAGAGCCACCCCCTAAAACCGTAATGATGAAGCTTTCGCAACAGAATTTCATGACTAATGCAATCGAACGCCTTAGACAAATCGCAAAAAGCTGCCGCCGCAACTCCTCCCCTGTTAATTCTTGCGTATAACCCCTCTAACAGTCTAAACATAGCATCATTGGTACCACTATTGTCTTGATATGCAAACTGGCTTTTATCTACAATCTTATTTATAGACATGAATGAAGTCATTCGCATTTTGACCAATTTTTCAATAAGTTTTGACAAAGTAGACAGTAAGGAGATTGGCCGGTAATTAGAAGGTTCGTCCTTATCTCCTCCTTTATGTAGTGGAATTACTTTGGCTAACTTTAGACAGGACGGAAAGACTCCAATCTCCCAAGAGATATTGATCGCCCGCACCAAAACATCCAGAACCACATCTGGAAGCTCAGAAAATATCCTAACTGACAACCCATCATCTCCCGAAGCATTTTTATTTTTAATAGACGATATTGTCTCTTTTAGTTCAATTAAGTTCGTAGGGATAAAATAAAATGAATTACTTACTGATGGCCTTGTCATGAAGTTATCAGGATCAACCGATGGATTGATATCCCCAATTAGCTTTTCAGCTATTGTACAGTAATAAGAGTTTAGAGTATCAGGTGATAATCCAGACTCACAGATTGTTTGAGAGTGCTTGTTACTTCGACGTATTTCATTAACTATTGACCAACATTCTCTCTGTACATTAGCCGCTCTATATAATCGTCCTGAATAATAATCATTTTTAGCAAGTTTAAGTAATTTTCTATAAAGTGTTCGATATCTGTTAAAATAATTATGAAAATTAAGATTGTCAGTGTACTTTCGAATTAAATGAAGGGAACGTAAGTTTTTTGATGATACTTTCAGTCCCTTTGTAAACCAGGAATTTTTATTTTTTTACGAATTTTTTAATTGGAAATACTTTATTAAATATATTCAACAGGCATTTATAAAAAGCCTCAATCGGATCTTGAGAATGAAGAACTCCATCCCAGCAAGTTGAGGAGCATAATTGGTAAAACTTATTATAGTTACACTTACTAAAAATCCTACCATACTTATATCTAGGAACAGATTTTAAAATACAGGGTAAAATATCACAAACAATAGCATCATGATCAGAAAGGGCGGCATTAACCACCGTACAATTACTAACTCTTCCATCTATATTAGAACAAACATAATCAATTAATGAAGAAGAAAACCGTGAGGTACGCGTGGGAGATTTTACATGCATTTGCAGATTATGTGATTGTAGCAAATTATTTAACCTAATAGTAGAGATAGATATGGATTGGTATTCTTTGCCAATATATGATGCTCGAGTAACTGCAAATTTAGCATCTTGGGCTTCCCTACTATTGTTTTATTGCATTCTATAGTGTTAAAAGGAATATATCAACCTTAAAAATAACCATGT
>JACEGR010010653.1:0-18133 GCA_014170235.1 Listronotus bonariensis
TTTTTGTTATTAAGCATTTTTTCTATATTGCAAAATAAAGAGTGGGAAAAGGAACGAATATTGATTGGTAAAAGATTAAGCAACTTTCAATTAACTTAACCAAACCTAGTCTTGTTTAAAGAGCGTTTTGAGACGCTTTTATTAAAGTAATAATATTACCAGTTTATTGTTGTTTTTTGTCTGAAGATGGCGCTTCTTAACAACAAGTTGCAATTTTGTGATTTTTCTAAAAGTTTTAAATGATTTAATATTGTTTTTTTAGGTTATACAATAGAGAATCAAAAAACATAAAAAATGGTGAAAACCCCATATCAATATTGTTTTCTCTTTTAGAGATATGAATAAAAATATATGGTAATTACTAACAACCGTCGCAGCAATTGTTTTAACCTTATGACAACTAATTTGAATCAGGCTCAGAAGCACTTTTAAGATATATCTTATAAATGTCGGCAAAAGCTGTTTATAACACCAAAAAAGTCGCAAATATGGCTCCAAATTAAGAACAGAAAACTTATATAAGATAGTAGTCAGTAGCCAGATAGTATTTTCCACTTTTGACTTTTATTTGTTGTTGCTTCAATAGTTACATTTTTGAATGTCAGATTGCATAAAGTTCAACTTTGCGCACGCAAGTAGAAAAAAAAAGTATTAACTGTAATTGTGCGATTTAAATGATCCAATTACGAATAAATTATAAATAATTTGTTTTTTATTTTTAAGAAAAACCGACAGTCTTTTTTGTGCAAATAAAAGGAGCTAACTTTTCTATGGATTTTGTTTTTTTTAGATTTAACGCACTTTTTTAAATATTATTTTAAAAAATAAATAAAGTTAAATTTTTTTATTTTTATTTAAACTGTTTTATTAAATATCATAAAACAGTAATCAAAAATGTGTGTAATTTTTTAAAATAGTTATGGCTTTTAGAGACAATTGGGAATACATTTGAAATAAATTATTAGTTTTTATTTATTATGTATTTTACAGTGCAGTAAGTTAAATAGTTTTTTTAAATAAAAATGTTTATAAAATTGCCTTGAAGTATACAAAGTGATTTATAATTACATTTTTTTAAAATTAAAAATTAATTCTTTGTAATTTTTAAACCATTTTTATATTATAGGCCTATATGATTATTTTTAATACGGTTTTTATTTTAAAGACATTTTAAATACATCGCACTGTAACAAAGAACATATTTTATTTACCTAACCTAGAAGCCATAACCCCTCAAAAATTTAAGATAATTTATTACATTTTTATGCTTTAGAATGAACTAGTTACAAAACAATTGTTTTCCTTATTTATTGATCAATTGTTTTTTCAAAATAATCTTTAAAAAGTCAATTTTGAGCCCTGTATTATATAATAGGGATATTGGTATGAACGCTATTATTTCAGATAACATTACTTTTTCTGATAATTGCCTTTTTTTTAAAAATATAACAAATACAAATTTTATAAATAAACTGAAGGTCAAAAGTAAAAGTAGTGACCCTTTTTTGGGCAGTACCTGTAAGGGCAGCCAATTTTAATTTTGCACGTGGGCGGCCGAAGGTCTAGGATTGGCCCTGTAAGAATGTGTGATTATTAAAAAAAAGTATTTGTTAAAAGTCCTATCTATTTTCACTAGGAATAATTGATGTCTATCTGTAATTGTCGGAGAGCCAGTAAAGCACGTTTTATAAAGTGTTTGATGCAACTTAAAATTTTATAAGGGTAGTATCCATGGAATGTATAGTAGGAATACCTATGTTTGCCTAACCCCCGGACACCAGGTACTGCGCATAATAAAGGGTGTTTTTTAACGATGATATAACTTTAATCTATAAAAATATAAAAGTAAATATATTGTGATCGAAAACATAATGCTATGTAAAAGAACAACTTATTACATTAACGTTTAAAAATTATTTGCGGCATGTGGCCACCGCGGCAGTCTACCAGATAGGCTATTCTTTTAGTCCAATTTTGAGTGACTTTTTCGAGTACCGGTCGTATATCATGAATAACACGAGTAATGTTGGCTTCTAAGGCTTCTATCGTTGCTGGTTTATTAGCATACACTAATGACTTGACGTAGCCCCACAGAAAATAATCTAGGGGCGTCACATCACAGGATCTGGATGGATAGGTAACAGGTCCATTTCTCGAAATTAATTTGTCGCCAAACCTTATTTGCAACAAGGCGATAGTTTCGTTCGCCGTGTGGCATGTAGCGCCATCCTGTTGCATCCACATCTCGTCTGGATCAATATCATCCATATTTTGAAACAAATATTCATGAATCATGGTTCGATAACGTTCTCCATTGACCGTAACGTTCTGTCCAGCCTCATTTTAAAAAAATAAGGTCCGATGATCCCATTAGCAAGTAAACCACGCCACACGGTCACTTTTCCTGAATGTAATGGAGTCTGTTGGATTTCCTGTGGATTATCATCATACCATATCCGGCAATTTTGTTTATTCACAAATCCAGAAAGCCAAAAATGAGCCTCGTCGCTAAACAGAATCTTACGATAAAACAACGGGTCACCTTCCAGCTGTCCTAATGCCCAGTTAGCGAAACGACGACGCAAGCCATGATCTTGCGGCTTTAATTCTTGCACCAGTTGGATCTTATAGGGGTATAGATCAAGATCTTTCCGCCAGGTAGTTGACGGACAGAGCCCAACTTGTTGCGATCGACGACGAATGGATAACTTTGGATTCTCTTCCACACTTTCACGCACAGCGGCAATATTTCTTTCATTACGCACATTTCTTCGACGTAGTGGTGTTTTCACATCGTGTAAAGAGTACGTGGTACGAAATCTATCCACAGTACGACGAATTAGTAACTCAGATGGACGATCGTGTGGCCCATAAAATTCACGAAGTCTTCTATGTGTCTGGCGAACTGATGACTGATTTTTAAAGTAAATTTGGATAATTTGGTAACGTTGGTCAAGCGTAAGTTTATTCATGATGATTTGCCAAAGTATACTGAAAATAAATTTTATGAACAGTGTCAGATTGACAGTTAAGTCTGACAGTTGTGGCCATGTAAAGTTCTATCCAACCTAAAAAAACACCCTTTAGAAACGTCTAATAAAATGTAACCCAAAAAAGTGTTTGATTTACAGGCCAATAAACGTTAATAGAAAATTTAGTTAATTTTAAATTGAAATTTAAAAAGGCAGATACTTTTGCGGGGGTTTACATAAAATTAATTCCCTCTAAAGTTGTTTTTTGAAAATACGAGATGAAGTGTTTGATTCACTCTGAAATTTTAACAACCACTTAATTAAATATTTAAAAACTTAAGGGAGGAGCTGTCAAAACATTTTTTTATAATATGTTAGAACAGTCCTTTAAGAACACGTTCTAAAATGTTAGAACATAATTTTTAGTATTTTTTACGTTACAGAGTCGGTAAGTCATTATAATCAATGAATTCTTATGTACCTATTCAAACTTTAAACGCGTTTTTCTCAAAACTTTAATTTGAAATTGGCGAGCACGATAACTTAAAAAGTTATAGACCGATCTTTTGAAATTTTGCACACCCGTACTTTTATGTAAAACTCCGAAATCCTAAATGTTTTTTGAAAAAATGTATTTTCAAAGCAAAAATAATGGAAAAATTGAACCAACAAGTATTTTTTAAGCATTGTATTTCTCAAATTTATTTATTTATTTATTTATACATGTTTTTTTTTAATAATAATAATTATTAAAATGTGTGTCTAAGTAAATCCTTCTATAAACGCTGACTTTTTAAAAGAATCCAATAAATTTTATATGTTTTTCATATTATATTGATTTTGTTCAAAAGGAATTAGGCTTATATATTTTAGCACATAAAAACTTCGAAAATTACTAACCTGTAGAATCCATTACTACTGATACAATTTTTATAACCCTCAGCTCGGCAAAAAACAATAATCCACTCTCTAAAGTTGTCTTTGACCCAGCAATCTCTGTAGTGGACCGATTTATGAGAAAACTCTTCCCAAACTTTGACCACTCTTGGGAATTCCAACACACACATTTTCTTCGGCATCGCCAATCAGATCTATATTTTATTTGTTACACACACTCGTCATATATTATGATTATGATAAAGCATGTCCCAGAATAGGTGTTACAAGAGAACAAATGGACCAAAAATTTAAGAATTTTAAAACGAAATTTCTTGGGTAAACTGGTCGCATGGTCCAAAACTAATAAGTAGAAAATTTTTACTCCAAATGTGTATATTATACATGGTAAAAATATGAAAAATTCCAAGGAAATAACTAACTTCATTTAAAAATTTAACAAAATTGTGTTAGTAAATGTTGTAGAGAATTGAATTTTATGTCAAAATTTGAAGTTAAAGCATGATTTAATTGTAAATTCTTACATTACGCATTACAATCTAAATAATGGGCAAGGAAGAAGCAAAATTAAAAAGAAAATTGAATAATTTTAAACATTTTTTTTAATTCTGTGTCATAAGCCAAGTATTTTAAAACTGCGTAATGTAAAAAATTGGCAAAATATTTTTTACTTTTAATTCTTTACTTTTAATTTTGACATAAAATTTAATTTTCTACAACATTTACTTATTAAATTTTGTCTTATATTAAAAAAAAATGAACAATACTTTTGGGAATTCTTGTTTTGACCATGCGACCAGTTTTCTCAAAGAGACGTTTAAGAATTCCAAAATTTTTGGTCCATTTGTCCTCTTTAACACCTATTCTGGGACACAGTGTACACTGTGTGTACTCAAAAACTAAAATTACCCAGAGAATATAAATTTCATAAAATATATACAAATCTCTTATCAAAATTTTTTGTCTTCTAACGTGGTCTTTCACCCATTACTTTTTATCGTTTAAGATAGAAAATAAAATTTGTTTTAATAATATCTATACTAATAATATAAAGAGGTAAATTTTGTAACTTTGTTTGCCTGGTTTTAGCCGGTAATCTTGAAAATACTAAGAAGATCATAAAAATTCTTTCACAATGAGAAAGCTAGACTATTCACGAGTGTTATATGGCCATATTCTTAATAATATTTTTCTTCAGAGAAAAATATAATAAACGCCCAACGAAGTGGGTACAGGTCGCCTAGTTTAACATAATTAGGCATTTTAAGAAAATTAAAACTTTATATACTATGAAGAACTATTCTGTTCTTGCATAATATAATAAAACTTAAGATTACTTTAAAAGAAATAAATAAATGAAATATTTAACATAAAATTACGTACAATACAGAGAAGGTTTTTTTTGAAAATGCAAAATACTATTTTATTTAAATTTAAACTCCCAGAAACCAAATAAACTGTAATTAGACATGGGTTAATTCCATTTAGTTATTTCTTTCACTTGGTTTAATCGGAAATAACTACTACTTTCAAATTTTAAGTGAGCACCATCAGTAAATTTTAGCATATTTTGAAGAATACAACATTTTAAATACAATTACACCCCATATTATGTCATTTAACACATCTGCTGGTAAAATAATTTTTTTAATTTGAACCTAGAATGACTTGGATAAAGCCAAAACGGTTAATTTTTGAGTCAAGTAGCGATTTAAATTTTTTTGCTTTTACGAATTCTCTAGGCGGAGTAAAAATCCCACTTTTGATCATAACTCCTTGTTTAGCCAAATACGACGAAGATAGCTCGTTGCATAATATCCTAAAAGATCATTTTAATTTAGACAATTTTGCCCCACATACATTATATTTGGGAAAAGGATTCTTTTGGAAAAACTAATAAAAATAATTTCCCGCAAAACGTCATTCCTAGTCTAGGGGCCAGGGTTGCTCGTGGTCGATCAAAGTCAAAGAAGTTTTAAAGTGTATTCCTACGTTTGTTTATAAGGCTCTAGCCTGTTAACCAAAAGAGATGAAAACATTTTTTCAATTAATTTTTTTTTAAATCCACAAAATGACGTTTGCAAACCTTAAGCAGTAATTTCCGCTTAAAACGGTAGGTTAGCGTGGATTTGATTGCGCCATTATACTGATGTCAAAATAGGACTGTATTATCAGTGCCTGGCTTTTTTTTTTTTTCGCTCCTTCGGCATACCACCCAGGTCCGACGACCGCCCCCTAGGTGGTGCACCGCAGCCTGAAGGCTAAAAGTAAGTAAAGTATGAGAAGCCATTTTAGAATGATCATTGCACTTTAGATGAAAATTTTAAATTATTAAAGACCATTTTTACGTCAGAATTTTGTATTTTGACGTAAAATGGTCTTTAGAATTTGAAAAATAAAAGATACAGGGGTTCCCATTTAAAAATCAAAATTTGAACCATTTGCGGAGAAACCGGTAGTCGTAAAGCTTATCATATAAACCAGAAAAGACCTTTCGTTAGTCAAATAACTTTACCAAGTCTCTTTAGTATCGATGAAAAATAAAAAAAAATGGCAGCCGAAAATCTCGTGGGCACATGGTAGAATTCTAAACTTCAGGACTTTAGTATTTTTGTTCTAGCTCTTATAGTAAAATAGAAACAGACCCATGTAGTACTTTTCATACCATAACTAAATGCAGCGAATCCACTAAAAACTGTTTGACTCTTTTATTTATTTTTGGTTATTAAATTTTGTTTTATTATGTAAGTAAGTTTGCTTTTACTTTATTCATAAAGTTTACTACAAAAGCTAGAACAAGGGTTAACCAGTAGAAAATAAAAAAATGACGATATGGGTAATAGTATTGATATTGTATTTTAGTAGGTCATTATTATTTTCTTTTAAATAATACTCTTAATTTTGATTAAAAACAATAAATAAATAAATAAATAAAGGGATATTGTTTGCTAAAATTACATAAAATAAATGAACAGAAATTTCGTTTGGCATAGAATAAAGCCGGGAAGCAGCAGACATTTATAACTGTCTTGAAAAGGCTAAAATCGAAAGAAGCGGCACGGCGTTCAATTGAATGGTTAGAACATTCATTTTGGCAAATGTTTATATGTCAGTTTTAGAAAATGACGAATTGTCGTTATTTTGTTTTCCTTTTGGACATGCTACAAACAGCCGATGGTTATTATTTTTACTCGTATTATTATTTTTTATTGTTTCTTTATATAAACAAAGGATTATAAATTTATATAAAAGAGGATTCAGGCGAAAAGCTACTAGAGTATAGTGTATCTCAAAGTATATCTCTTTGGCTTTTGACGGGCAATACCCCAATAAACCTTTAATGCTTTTATGACCTTTTGTTATTGGGCAAACCCATGAGGTCATAATGACAGGGGTGGGCCAGGTATAAATATCTCTTGAGTTTTGACCATTTAAATAAATATTTCTGCTAATATTTTAGTTGTAGTGTTGAATAACCGTTTTTAATGTGCGTTTCGAAAAAGTTGTTTTACGGGAATACATATATCTATGTCGCGTCGAAATCATTTGTCATTAGATGCAAAACAGGTTGTAAAAATGTGTATGAAACTTTAAACAAGAAGCTTTAAAAAAAACCTGTCTACTTACAAAAACTCCAATATCGTCGATAAGGGATATTATTATTAGTGAAGAATTGAACAAAGAAAAAAGCGTATAATTCGATCTCACCGTATAGACAATAGTGATCAAGACCTAATAGGAAGGAAAATATATTGTCTTTATGAAAGCGGAGTTGTTCCTACCTTGGATAAACTGAAAACGAAGCTAGAAGAAGACGACACTAATATAAATATTAGCCGTGCCATCCGCCATAGAGTTGTTTGTAAAATGGGATTTAAATACCGCAAAATAGACAAAAGACAAGTAGTAATGGAATCGCACAGATTACGCACTTGGTGATTTAATTATCTTCAAGAAATTAAAAGATATAGGTTAGAAAACGGATCCATAATTTACCTTGATTAAACATGGTTCGATACACACGACACGGTATCCAAAGGATGGCTGGATTCCAGTCAAAACTGTCAGACGAAAGCACCTTTAAATAAAGGAAAACGCATTACCATAATACACGCTGGTTCAGAAGACCGCTTTGTCCCAAACTGCTTGCTGTTGTCTGCAAAGAATATTAAGGATTCTAGCTTGGATTATCACGAGGATACAAGCGCAGAACTTTTTGAAAACTGGTTTCAAAATTATCTTTTAAAAAATATTCCAAACCACAGTGTTATTGTCATGGATAACGCCAGCTACCACAGCCGTCTGCTACATAAAGCACCAGCTTCATCCAGTTCAAAAACTGAAATCCAGGAATATTTGTTAGAAAATGATATTTATTTTGAATTCAGTTAAAAAAGCGCAACTTTTGGTAGTCATAAATTCATATGCAATTAAAAAACAATATGTATGTGACAATTTTGCTGAACAGGCTGGTCATACTGTCTTACATCCTCCTCCGTATTACTGTATGTTTAACCCCATAGAACATTTGTGGAACCAAGTAAAATCAAAGATTAGAGCAAAAAATGTTACACCTATAGTCCCAGTGTTATAAATTTGATAAAAATGTAATTACTAATATACCAGTTGAGAGCTGGAAAAATTCAGTACAGCACATTATAAAAATTGAGGACTCTTACATTTCTGTACAAAACAACATAAATCGTATTGTAATTAATCTCAACGATGACTCTGATAGTGAAACCAAATTAGATTTGGATATTTAGATAAAAATGTAATTACGTTATAAAGTGATTTATAATTATTAAAACTTTGCATATATTTGATTTCTTAATGCAATTTTAAGATTAAACCTACTTAAATAAACAATAAATTATAAATCTTTATATTATTAGAGTCCGTCCCTGATGTTCTGCTCTTTAATACCTACTGATCCGCAGTTTAATTGCTGTCGGCAGGTATATTGAAGTACTGCCGTCAAAAGCCAAAGCGATATACTTTGAGATACACTATAAAAGCACCCTCGTTATTTTGTAAAAGCTAAAAGTTTGTCAGTGCATGCTAACAACATAGGTGGAAGCAGTGGTAGACTATAAAATGTGACTCATAGTGTCTTTGGCAAGTACCAGGTACCAAGCGTCCAACTTTCGTCTTTTGTAAATTCTGAATCTTAGATTTGTTACTTGGGTACCTACTAGAAGATATTTCCTCAGTCGCCAGTCAGTTTTGATAGTTTCAACCCGTTGGCAGACAAACATTTTGGGGTTGCCTAGGTGCGAGAAAGTCCAATATTTCTGTTTTTTAACAAGATATGACTAAAACTCTTATACTGGTTAAGCAGGTAGGTATTGGGATATCGTCGAATAAAGCAACAAAAAAGGATGTGTGTGACTAACTTAATCAAATGTGTTAACATGCAGGTATTCACGTTAGATTGTCTCTTTTCTTTACATTGCCTATGTGTAAAGTTATTTAGCTGATTCTGTATAAGAGTTGTATGATTTTCAAATAAGCATGTCCTAAAATTATGTTGATGCATACATAGTGTCCGAAAAAACAATTAAAAAAAAATAACCAACAGCAATAATTTTTTTTTGGGACTCTCTCTATACATCGAAATATTTTTAGGACCTGCCCATTTTTAAACCCTACAACTCTTACTTAAGACGTTTTGTCATATCTTGTTAAATAGCAGAAATATTGGACCATTGCATTGGACCAACCCAAAATGTTTGTCTGCCATGGAGTTGTAAACCTGGGTATACACGGTCATGCAAACCTGAAACGCACTTGCATGAAACCAAATGTCAAATGAAGCTTTTGATACACACGATTTAGATGTACCTGTCCGTTTTGCGTCAGTTTTGGCAGCTGGTGGCGTGATCAACTTAAACATAAGCGTGATTCAGCGAAAATGTTTTTTAAATTATTTCAATGTATTTATTACTTTTAACTTTTCAAAAGCATGGATAACCTTGGTACATATCTATAAAATCACGCAATACATCTTCCTGGCGCCAAAGAGCCATTTTGTTAACTCAAAATCAACAATATGACCCCGTAAACGACGTCCCTAAACTGAAACGTTAACTGACGTGTCCTACACATGCACAAGTTTGCACGATGTGTGCCACGAAAAATCAAACTCGGCCATCGAGTTGCATGCCAAGCCAGATGTGGCAGTTTTTTAATACACACTGTCAAATTTGCGCGCGAGCTTTGGCTTTTTTGACAGATGTGACAGTTTTGCATGATCGTGTATACCCCGGTTAATTGTCAAAACTGTCTGGCGACTAAGAAAATATCTGCAGATAGGAACCAAAGTAACATATATTTATTAACCTTTGCTACCTGGGACCTGCCAAAGCCACTATGAGTCAAATTTTATAGTCTACTATTCCTTCTACCCAATGTTGAAGGGAATGCCCTGACAAACTTTCAGATTTTACAAAATCACGAAGGTCTGCCGCTCACGTGCTCTTGGACCATGCAGACCTTGTATTGATGTTAATATTAAGTGTCACAAAATTAACTGTCAGCCCATGATATAAAAATGAAGGAATAGACATGATGACAGTTTTTAAAAAACTTTTCTATTCTATGTGCTATTTTAAGAAAAAAAATATATTTGTAAAAATATTATCTACTTTGATAAAAAACATGAGATTTTATTTTAATGTTTTAAACACCCGCTAAAACATACATTTTAGGCGTAGCTGTTTATATAGACGTGACGTCATTAATAGACAGGGGTGCGTTTCTTTTTTACAAAAGCTGTTAGCATGGAAAGCGGTAACGCTACCTTTAGTATAATATGCTCTAAAGGTATTGGTGTCTATGTATTTATAGCCGCCTTTTTCTTTTTATGGATTTATTTTATAAAAATAAAATATTTAGTTTTGTTAGATTGTTTAAAATAAACACACTTTTTTGTTATAATGCATAGATCCTATTTTATATAATAAATATAAAATAACACTTATTTTTGATGTTGCCATCAAGCTTGTTTAAACGTTTAAACAGTAAGTATTTACTATACTAGTATGGAAACAGAATGGCCGACGAATGGGAATACATGCATTTAATCCTCTCCACTAAATCTACTATGTACTCTCCTACAATTCTCCTCTGCAACGAGCGTTGTTGTTGCCAAGTTGGGGCCAAACGAGATGAGGGGCCGCCGGATCACCGCTTTCACATTTGGTCGGACGGCACACCCCACTTCGAATATTGCCAGTGCTTTAACATACTGTGTAATTTTCTATGGTCGGCCGGGTCGTCTTTATACCTGTATGCTGGTCATGTATGTGTTCAATTATATAATATATTTCACCAAGACCCCTAAGAGAGCTGGAGTAGGGCCTGGAGTGCTTGTGCCGGCCTCTGCAGATCAACAAAAAATACTTAAAATTAATAATTAATATATTGAAATAAAGGATACAAAATATTTTATGCTTTATTTGTATTCTGGGAGATTACGTTTAAACAAAATATTATTTGGCTTTTCTTCAGAACAAAATAAACAAAAAGTTTATTAAAAAGAAGGGCGCTAGAAGCATAGGCGCCGGTAGAATGACTAGAAGTGTCAAAACAATTTGAAGAGCAAAAAAAGGTCCTCTTCCACCAAACACCTTCTATATCTATATCCTTTTTAAATCTTTTTGTCCCTCTCCTTTGCCCCTTTATGCCTAAAATTAATACTTTTTTGACAAAACTTACTACTTTACATCATTTTCAAAAGCCAGGGGGTGCAAGTGCACCTCCTCCCGGCGCCCATGGCTAGAAGGATTAAGACCTCCCAGGCTCAACGGAGTGGAAATACCCAGCCAGCAAAAGGAGTCACATATTTACGGGTCATCTTTGATTAAAAATTGACCTGGGGAACTCACCATAAAAACGACCCCTACTGCAGCTCTGGAAGTACTGATTAACATACCGCCACTTCACATATTCATACAGAGTAAAGTAAAAGCGGTACAATAGGGTCTCAAACAAGGCCAGAGTTCTCATATAAGACAAAAAAGGATCATACAATGGAGATTTAAGGAGGACCAAGAAGTTAACTCACTGTGTGAGATGCCTCGGATAAAATGGTACCAAGCTATTGGCTAAACCCAGGTTTTCAAACAATTATGCCAGATAAAAAGGACTGGGAGGCAGGCCCTCCTGTTAAAGCTGACCTAATCTGGTATACAGATGGCTTTAAAATAGACCAAGGAGTCGAAGCAGGTATTTATGGAGACAAAACGAGGACGAAAATAAATATCGGTTTCGGACAACACCCTACAGTGTTTCAGGCGGAAATTGTAGCCATAGAACAATGTGCTAGGGAAATCACCAGAAAAAGTTACATGGGTAAAACCATAGTAATTTATTTGGACAGCCAGGCAGCCATCAGGGCGGTCAGTTTATGCAAGATCAGCTTTAAACTGGTGCAGGACTGCGAGGCCGCCCTGGAAGAGGAGGGTGCGTCCAACAAGCTCACTATTGCCTACCTGGTGGTACCAGGCCATGAGGGCCACCACGGCAACGAAAAAGCCAATAAACTGGCAAAGGAGGCTTCTGGCAGGGTAATGGTAGGCCCCGAGCCCTACTGTGGTATTCCGTCATGCCAAGTAAAGTCATCTATTAGATCGTGGATCATGAGGAAATCCCAAGACTGGTGGATAAGAACAACAGGACAGCGTTAGGCGAAAAAATTCATAATGGCATACATGCCGGAATTTACAAAAGACGTTCTGAATTACAACCAGACGGCACTAAGAATTATAGTGGGTCAAGGTCATTGCAGACCGAATAAACACCTGGAAACGATAGGCCTGACAGAAGAAAACCTATGCAGGTTCTGCCTTGAAGAAGAAGAAACCGCAGAACACATATGGTGCTACTGTGAAGCCTTTTGTCGTCTGCGGTTTGCAAAGCTGAGTAAGGAAAAGCCTTAAGTAGCAACATTTACCAAGGAGCCAGTTTTAAGCTTGTGGAGTCTGAATAAAATGACCGGCTTGGATAGTGTGCTTTAACATAGGGAGGGAGGATACACAATAAACCTAAGCAGGTTGAAGTGTTAAAGGATTACAATCCACCTTCAAGCTAATCTAATCTAATCGTCTAACCCGGTCTGTCAATTTTCATTTGTTTCCGGTGTCAGTTTAGACGACGCGTCACTCACAATTTTTAAACATTTTTCCAAAACTGGTAAAAAGAGTTACAGTCACGAAACCCGCCCAGTTCGATATCCGAAACATATATTTGAGCCTTATGGTTTTGTGACTGTAACCCTTACCATTTTTGGCACAATATTTAAAAATTGCACGTAAAACATTGGGGTAAACTTGTCTGGGATAAAGCTCCGCTTTGAAAATGGTACGAATATTCGCGGTAGACCAGAGCCGTACGAGGGGGGACAATAAAGGCAATTACCCCAGGAGT
This sequence comes from Listronotus bonariensis, assembly GCA_014170235.1. Lineage (NCBI taxonomy): Eukaryota > Metazoa > Arthropoda > Insecta > Coleoptera > Curculionidae > Listronotus > Listronotus bonariensis. The sequence goes on from JACEGR010010653.1 coordinate 13,299, forward strand.
CCAAAAAAGACCTCCTTAAGATGGGTTGTTTGCTGGAGGTGGCTTCTAAGCCGCTCTGTTTACTTACCTGGAGTCCCCCCCCCAAATCACTTTCTGCGCACGGCGCTGAAAAGAACCGCCCCAAAAGGTTTTAAAAGGGTTCTTATTATAGAGTTTCATTACTTGCCTGAGTATTATAAAGGCTTTTTTAAGAGTTTAAAGTTTGTTTATGTAATTTCGACAGCTACGATGTACTTATTATATTTTATAATCATTGTTAATTTTAAACAATTTATTTAAAAACATTTATTAGCTATAATATTAAAAATCTAACTAAATAAAAAACTGTCCTCCAAAATTGTTTTATGTGTAAAAAAACAAATTGCTAAGAGCAGAATAAAGCCCCGAAGTAGAAGAAATTTATAACTGTCTCGAAAACGCCAAAATCGAATAAGTTGGTCGGCTTTGTATTGAATAGATGGAGTATTTATTTTTGCAAATGCTTGTCTGTCACTTTTATAGAATGACAAATTATCATAATTTCCTTTTCCTTTGCTTTATGTAGAATTGCAAAATATTATTTTTGTCTTGGTCATACGTAGTGGGTTAATAAAAAGTACTGCAACTTTTAAATATCTTTAAAACCGCTTAAGCTACATTTACCAAATTTGGTATCTCAGGTGTTTTGCATGTGTGAAACTAAATAGTGATTTCGGCTCTGTTGCCAATGTTTAAAGGTTTGTGGCTAAACGTATTTTTGATAATTTTCTAAAAACCTGTATGGTGGTTTTATGGGGCGCTGATCACGAATCTGAAAGATTTTTTGGCGGAAACGTAAAGTTCTCGAAATATTCATCTTATCTCAAATTTGAACTAAGCTTATTTTCACTATATTCCCCTTCTTTTGCATACAATTCTTGATTTAAAGCTAAAGTGTCACACAATATTTGATTTTTACCTTTTAAAATTTCGTTATTCTACGTTTTTTACATTATTTTTGCAATAATTTGCGTGGCTTTTCTTTGATAATGCGGCAACCATACACATAGGGCTTCATGGCACACTGGGAGTGAAATACTTAAAAAAAGGAGTTTTATTTTAAAAGGTGAAAATCAAATATTCTGTGCCACTTTAGCTTTAAATCAAGAATTGTGTGCAAAAAGAAGGGGGAATATTGTAAAAATAGGATTGGTTTAAATTTCAAGTCTGATGATAAGTGTCTCAAGAACAAAACGTTTTCGCTAAAAATTCTTTCACATTCGTAATCAGCGCCCCAAAAAACCCTCGTATACCAAATTTCGTCAAAATCGGAGTTGCCGCAGGTTTCTAGAAAATTACCGTATTTGTTTTTTAGTTTTTTAGATAAAATGGCACATTTAATTTTATTGTATTAAATTGGGCAGATCAAAATTAGTAACTTTTGGTTACTTTGGATACATCGTGTTTTTAACAGCTGGCACCCATATTTTGCGGCCATTTTTCATAGGCAGCCGTATATCATCAAATTTAAAAAAATAATAATAATTTGATATAAGAAACTTTGCGTGTACGTTATGAACGTAAAACATGCACCAAAATATTACCTTTTTATAGCTAGCTGCCCAGTACTTGCGGCCATTTTTTATAGTCAGTCATAGATTTTCGAATTCTTTACATACATTGTCATGATGTGAATGATGTTTTATTTAAAAAACAAGTGAAAGAAATTTTGATTCAGCAAATAATTTTTATTTAATTATTTAAAATAACTTTCCGCCAATTTGCGACTGACACTCTATTGTAAAATATATTCTCCTATTCATAAACGTGTGTAAAAATGTAAATTTATTTCTGTAATTATAAACGTAGTATTTTGCAGTGGGATCTCGTATTAATCCAGAGTGTGGTTAAGTTAAATGTTAATATTTAAAGTGTAAATCCTTAGGCAATTTTAGGAAAAAAGTTAAAATAAACCTATGTTCTTAAAGGCTTATTTTTTTAAAAATACAGGGTGAAAAGTAGAAAAAAAGCCTTTTTACCACTCTCTATCTTAAAAGGTAAGCTATGTAGGACATAGGTTTATTTACTATTTATTTTTTAAATGACCACTTTACATTTAAAAAGGTTAGCACCTAATTTTAAAACACCCTGTATAACTTAGACCTAGCTATCCGAGAAAGTAAGTGTTTTTTTTTAATCCAGATATTCTACAAACGGCTGTTTTAGTCAACTACTACCAAGTATACCTTTTTATGTAAAATATGTTAAAGAACTTGAATTCCCATCCAAAAGTTACATAGAGAGTAGTTCAAAAAAGTTATTTCGTTTTTAATTTTTACAAGATAGCACAGGTGGTGCCGTATGGAGTTAACAATAAAATAGATAGCAAATTCCTATTTTCTCACCTTCCTCTTGGCAAATATTGTGACAATGCACCTCTAATTAACAAAACTACAAAAAATTAAAAACCAGTATTTTTAGCATCCTGTATCTCCGAAATTATCCACTTTTGGACTAAGGTAAGTTGGGTTAGATCGTTATATTTAGGCCTCAGGAGTTTATGGTAGAGGCACGTTGTATACCTATTTAGCTTAATTCATTTTATTATAATGAAAAATATGCATAATAATATAATATGCAAAAACTCGATACCTGTAAAAGTTTTTTATGTAACTTAGAACGGTTTATATACAGGGTGTTTGTAAATAAGTGCGACAAACTTCAGGGGGTGATTCTGCATGAAAAAATAATGAGAGTTTGCTCTATAAACGTTTGTCCAAAAATGCTTCATTTCCGAGATACGGGGTGTTAAAGTTTTTCTTAAAAACTGATTATTTTTTTATTGCTCTAAAACCGATCGAGATATGCAAATGAAATTTGGTGGGTTTTAAGAGGTAGTTATTACGCATTTTTTGACATGCAAATAAAAATTTTGTGTTCATCAGTGGCGCGCGTACGGGTAATAGTCTCAATTTTTTAAAGAAAAAGTGGTACGCCACTGAGATATTCTAAATTAAAAATTATTTTTGAATACCTTGCTCAATTTGTGAAAAAAATCTCTCTTGCCTTTTTTTTCGTATGAGGCGTCGTTTTTATGCAAAAAAATAAAACATCATAAGCGGTATTTTTCTTTTCTTTTAATATTTTTTTTATCTAGTAGGCTACTGTCAACATTTAGATACCTAATGTCAAATTAGCGTTTTTACAAGTTTCTAAAGTTATTAAACTTTTAGTTTTGGCTATAACATTATTGTTAGTTGGTTATTAATTTTACTTTTGCCGAAAAAATGGAAAATTATACAAATGCGGAATTTTCAGACATGCATTTTGTCTACGGTCGATGTAATGGAAATGGTCGGCAAGCTCGACGATTGTATGCTGAGTTGTATCCAGGACGTAGGGTACCCCATCACACACTATTTGCTCGTCTTCACCAACGTTTGCGGGAAAATGGTACATTTAAGAAACAAACGGCTGACTGCGGGCGTCCTCGAGAAGTACGAACTGTGCAACTAGAAGAAGCAGTTCTCGAGTTAATTGCCGAGTCACCTGAAACAAGTACTCGAAAAATTGCCAACATATTGAATGTAAGCAACTTCACTGTATTTAAAATTCTTAAAGAACAGCAGTTGTATCCGTTTCATATCCAACGTGTACAAGCTTTACTACCTAGAGACTTTTTTCCGCGCCTATTTTTTTGCCAGTGGATTCTTCATCAAATCGCTCAAATTCCTAATTTTTTAAATGGCGTTTTGTTTACTGATGAGGCGAATTTTGGACGACATTGTATACGAAATTTCCATAACAATCACTTATGGGCTGAGGAAAATCCACATGGAATCTTTGAAGCTCATTTTCAGCATGAGTTTTCAGCAAATGTATGGCTTGGGGTAACTGATCATTATTTAATTGGTCCATACTTCCTCCCACAACGATTAACAGGCGAGGCTTACCTTAATTTTCTACAGGAAGAGTTACCTGTTCTTTTTGAAGAAATTCCTTTACAGTTAAGACACAACTTATGGTTTATGCATGATGGTGCACCAGCTCATTTTAGCATTAATGTTCGTAATCATTTAGATACTGTATATCCAAATCGTTGGATAGGTAGGGAGGTACGGAACATTGGCCTGCTCGATCGCCGGATTTAAATCCCTTAGATTTTGCATTTGGGGTTTTCTTAAATCATTAGTTTATTCCACTCCCGTTGAAAATGCTGATGACCTAAGGAATCGAATTATAGCCGGCTGTGAGACAATAAGAAATACACCAAGAATATTTGAGCGAATACGACAATCAATGAGGCGAAGAGTTGAATCTTGTATTACATCTGAGGGAGGTCATTTTGAACATTTGTTGTAGCTTTGCGCCTATTTAAAATGTTATTAGTGTTATATTCTGTAATTGTTTTGATTTAATGTAATTGTACGTATTAAAAAAATGAAAAATACCGCTTATGATGTTTTATTTTTTTGCATAAAAACGACGCCTCATACGAAAAAAGGCAAGAGAGATTTTTTTCACAAATTGAGCAAGGTATTCAAAAATAATTTTTAATTTAGAATATCTCAGTGGCGTACCACTTTTTTCTTTAAAAAAATTGAGACTATTACCCGTACGCGCGCCACTGATGAACACAAAATTTTATTTGCATGTCAAAAAATGCGTAATAACTACCTCTTAAAACCCACCAAATTTCATTTGCATATCTCGATCGGTTTTAGAGCAATAAAAAATAATCAGTTTTTAAGAAAAACTTTAACACCCCGTATCTCGGAAATGAAGCATTTTGGACAAACGTTTATAGAGCAAACTCTCATTATTTTTCATGCAGAATCACCCCCTGAAGTTTGTCGCACTTATTTACTAACACCCTG
>JACEGR010010654.1:0-18133 GCA_014170235.1 Listronotus bonariensis
TAGTTGGATATGCTGTGCGCGTTTTTTAGTTATTTTTTAAAAAAAAATTCTAAAACAACCTAAAATATGTATGTAATTTTATGTGTAAATAATTAGGAATTCAGAATTAAAAGCTACTTTATTTGATAAAATATGTCAAAATGATTGAATTTGACAGCCTGGTTAGATGCCTAATAACCATCGATTAATAATAAATTAAAAAGCAAGTTTTAAGCACTTGTACAGGGTGTCCCATTTTGGTTGTCCCTTATGGGTAACTTGGAAACCATAAGAGATATTAAAAATCTGATACCCCATCCTCGAGCTCTTTTTGGAGAAAACATTTATGGTAATGACAGATCATCGCTATCGCGAAGCGTTTCAGAGATACAGGGTGATTCTCGATTTTTTCACTTTTTGAAAAGGCCCTGTAGCTTTGTTGTTATTACAGATACGAGAAAACTAATTGCATATTATAAAGACACTTTTTGCGTAGAATCCAGTGGCGTAGCCAAAAATTTTTTGAGCTGTCATTTTTGATATATGACCTAAACATGATTTTTTTATTGGGGACACCCTATAAATGAATAGGTAATTAAATTGCTTGTTTTTTCTGATTAAAATAATATATCATAGTAGGTGGTTTAATAAATTTTTTACGTCAAATATTGGAAAAATTATGATTTTAAAGACGCATTTTTTTATTTTAAAATTTAAAAATTTCCTACCACTTAATTTATAAATATATAGGTATGCAATTTTGGTAAATAATATATATGATGTAGAAGATTATTAATACGCATAATAAAATGATACACGGTGTCTCAAAAAATTAAAATATTTTTTTTTATTTTAAAATTTAAAAACTTCCTACAATTTTATTTATGAAAATAAAGGGATGAAATTTTGGTATTTGATAAATGTGATAGTGAGAAATATTATTATACATAAAAAAATGATACAGGGTGTCTCAAAAAATTAAAATGTTTTTTTATTTTTAACTTTAATAATTTTCTACAATTTTATTTATGAATATATAAGGATGAAATTATGGTGGATAATATTTCTCACTATCACATTTATCAAATACCAAAATTTCATCCCTTTATTTTCATAAATAAAATTGTAGGAAGTTTTTAAATTTTAAAATAAAAAAAATATTTTAATTTTTTGAGACACCGTGTATCATTTTATTATGCGTATTAATAATCTTCTACATCATATATATTATTTACCAAAATTTCATACCTATATATTTATAAATTAAGTGGTAGGAAATTTTTAAATTTTAAAATAAAAAATGCGTCTTTAAAATCATAATTTTTCCAATATTTGACGTAAAAAATGTATTAAACCACCTACTATGATATATTATTTTAATCAGAAAAAAACAAGCAATTTAATTACCTAATCATTTATAGGGTGTCCCTAATAAAAAAAAACATGTTTGGGTCATATGTCAAAAATGACAGCTTAAAAAATTTTTGGCTACGCCACTGGATTCTACGGAAAAAGTGTCTTTATAATGTGCAATTAGTTTTCTCGTATCTGTAATAACAACAAAGCTACAGGGCCTTTTCAAAAGTGAAAAAATCGAGAATCACCCTGTATCTCTGAAACGCTTCGCGATAGCGATGATCTGTTTATACCATAAATGTTTTCTCCAAAAGGAGCTCGAGGATGGGGTATCGGATTTTTAATATCTCTTATGGTTTCCAAGTTTCCCATAAGGGACAACCAAAATGGGACACCCTGTACAGTTAATCGATCAAAAATGTTTACGTACTAATAAGCAAAATTATTTAATTAAGGCGGACTTATTACAAAGTGATCATTCACATATGTAGGTATTTTAATACCTGTTATGAAAGGTAGAGAAATAAAAAAGATAACTTAAGAATTCTAAAAAATGATGAATAATTAGAAATGTATAAAAATATTTAAATAATATTGGTTTAGTACAGAAAGTCCGATACTATATTTTGACACATTTTGATCGCGAATAACTTTAGAACAAAAAAAGTTATTAGGATGCGGTTTTGCAGGAAGCCTTCGATTTTTAAAAGTTTTAATATATTCTCGCCATTTATTTGTACCATTCCGTTAAAACAAAAACAAAATGGCCAACTTTTCGGTATAGGGCAACTTTGTTATTTTAAATGGATTACCATGTATATTTTTTTACCACCCTAAAAAGTCTTTCTCCTCAAAAAAATTGTTTATTTCTAAAAATTCAGCATGGCATGTAAGAGCAATATTTGACAATGACTATTTCACCAGAGTGTTTTACACTGACAACATGACATAGCAACCTTCTGTTTTCTACTGGCAAAACCTGTTTCTACGTTGATTAAACCAACATGATGGCATTTCAGTGGCAAAATTTAGTTAGGTTAAAGTAAAAAACGTAAAAAAATATTGTCATTTCGACAAGTCTCAAAACAAAACCCTTCATTTATTATTAAAAATAAGTTAAAAGTGCAAAAATTACACTGTTTAACTAAAAGTGAAAAGCGTGGGCGCTTTGTGCCATATTTTTCGTATATCGAGTGCTTGACGCTTTTTTAAAATATTAGATATTATTTTTGTTTTCATTGTTTTCATTATTGTTTTAGGATTGATGTAAAAAAAGGATTTTAAACTTTTTTGTCTAATGTGCTTTAAAAATGTGTTTTAAAAGTTTTTTTAACTATATTTATTTTTTACTTTTTTGTTGGATATGCTATGCGCGTTTTTAGTTATTTTTTAACATTTTTTTTCTAAAACAACCTAATATATGTATGTAATTTTATGTGTAAATAATTAGGAATTCAGAATTAAAAGCTACTTTATTTGATAAAATATGTCAATCAAAAATGATCGAATTTGACAGCCTGGTTAGATGCCTAAACCATCGATTAGTAATAAATTAAAAAAGCAAGTTTTAAGCACTTGTACAGTTATTCGATCAAAAATGTTTACGTACTAATAAGCAAAATTATTTAATTAAAGCGGACTTATTACAAAGTGACAGTGGCGGCTCGTGACCTCTAAAGTTGGTGAATCACATTTAATAAATTCATGCCCCCCGCTGGTTTTTGGTCATTTTCATTCCACCTTGAAAAAGGTGTTTCCAGCAAAACACACACTGGGTCATAAATTGGAAACAAATCCATTATAATCTATACTGTTATTAATAATAATAAAATAATAATATTTAGCCGCGAAAAATCCACGCGCGTCGTCCCTATTTTTTGATTTTTCACGTTCTAAAGCGCCTTACTACTAAACTGAATCACAATGAATCGCGGTGCACTGGTTCGCATTTCAGTGTTAACCATACGTGTCGTTTCCATGGCAACCGCCGTAAACAAGCGGCCTGCAGCAGCGAAATTGAGAATCGTTTTCTACACTTCTGGGATGTGCTTCTATTCTCGGTCGTCGGCGCGCGGCGTTGTCGAGCATTTATCGGAATATCGGCGGCGCGCGGCTTAAGTGATTGGATTGGAATAAATTGATGAAACTTAAAATGTCGTAATTTGATTATTTGATATTTAATTCTAACCGAGGGAAAATAAAACTTTTTTCTTTTTAAGTAAAAGTAAATTGAAGACATTGTAGAAATATGTAAGTAATATACGAGAATTTTAGGTGAATCAGTGCTTCACTTGATTCATATGACCAGCCGCCACTGCAAAGTGATCATTCACATATGCAGGTATTTTAATACCTGATATAAAAGGTAAGGAAATAAAAAGATAACTTAAATATTCAAAAAAATTATGAATAATAAGAAATGTGTAAAAATATTTAAATAATATTGGTTTAGTACAGAAATTCCGATACTATATTTTGACACATTTTGATCGCGAATAACTTTAGAACAAAAAAGTTATTAAGATGCGGTTTTGCAGGAAGCCTTCGATTGTTTTAAAGTTTTAATATATTCTCGCCATTTATTTGTACCATTCCGTTAAAACAAAAACAAAATGGCCAACTTTTCGGTATAGGGCAACTTTGTTATTTTAAATGGATTACCATGTATGTTTTTTTACCACCCCAAAAAGTCTTTCTCCCAAAAAAAATTGTTTATTTCTAAAAATTCTGCATGGCATGTAAGAGCAATATTTGACAATGACTATTTCACCAGAGTGTTTTACACTGACAACATGACATAGCAACCTCCTGTTTTCTACTGGCAAAACCTGTTTCTACGTTGATTAAACCAACATGATGGCATTTCAGTGGCAAAACTTAGTTAGGTTAAAGTAAAAAACGTAAAAAAATATTGTCATTTCGACAAGTGTCAACACAAAACTCTTCATTTAAAAAAATGTAACTTTTTTCGTTTTTCTTTAGGGTCCCTTATCGTTCCTTGGGAGAATAAATTCCCACCAAACGACATTAAACTTAAATTTTCGTCTTGCTAAAAGAGACTGAAACCTGGCAAAACTCTACTACCATTAGTTATGACAAGCTTGATCTGGTGGGCTATACTTATAGCCACTGGTTCTTCTAAAATATTTTGGTGAGAAATTATTATCCCAAAACCTATAAAGGGTTAAAGAGGAAAGATTGAATTTTAAGATGGTTAAAAAATATACCTACATGCTGTTCCATTTAAAATTACAAAGTTGCCTATATCGGCAAATGGGCTATTTTGTTTTTGTGCTAACAAAATGTTACAACAAAATGGCAAGGATATGATAAAAAAACTTTTTAAAATCTAAGACGTTCTGCAAAACCGGAATTTGATAACTTTATTTATTCTAAAGTTATTCACCATCAAAATGGGTCAAAATATAAGTAGTCGGACACCCTGTATTAAGATAAACAGTTTAGGTAGGAAAAACATTATTGTAAAGATTAATTATTAAAGAACTGACGTCATAACTTTATGAAAACGTAAAAAAATAACCTTGAATTGTGGGAACTAGTCTGGTTTTAATTCTTGGTAATAAAAGTTGACCTAATTAATATTACATGTAATCCTAGATTAACCCACAGAAGTAAATATCGCACATGTGGGCAAAAGCTTTTATAAGGAAAGTTCACAGTTTTTCTATATTGCGGAAATTTAAGACCAAAATGTTGCCGACCAATGATAGATGTGAATTTTATTGTTTCACTCTCATTCCACAAGATTTTTAAAAATCTAATTTCCGTGATAAATAAGTTTCCGCCAAGTTTCGTTAAATTATTAGTAAAGTCCAGATTTAGCATCACTTGACTGTGCTATTTTTTATTTCTCTATATAAAAGACATCCTGAAGGTAGACGCTTTCAGTTAAAAGAGGACTTAATACCAGCTTTTAATAAAATCTGCAATTTCGCACTAAAAAAAAGTGGGTAAATGTTGTTAATACGCAGTACTTAAATGTACTAACTTTAACAGGATTTAATTCAATGATTATAGTTGTATAGTTGTAGGTATTAGCCGTGTACATATATTGGATTGGTGTGTGTAGGGGAGAGTGGGGGTAAAATTATCTCCTAAAGTTTTGCAACTATACCTGTATCCAAACACCATCTTTTAACCGGGAATTTTTTAGAAGTTATACTAGTTTTGAACAAATAAGTAGTAAGTAAAACTTGTTTTTTTTGTGTTTGATGTAGGATAAGATAAAAACTTTTTTAGATTTTTAGGCTTTGTTATGTTTAATAAAATTTTACTTTAATATTTGTTGTTAAGCTCAGATAGCTGTATAATAATAAAGAATAATTTCGTGGATTAAGGTAATGTTAAAAAAATATGTAATATTAAATAAGGCCTGGGGCAAAATGATTCCAGAAAAAGAGAAAAAAATATATATAGTTTTTTATAAGGTCTGTTTAAGTGGTGAAGGTGAAGATGCAATTTTAATAAGCCCATAATGCAGTGACGAATATGATTAATCGGCATAAAAAGGCTCCATTCATCCAATGCAGCAGCTGTTTAAAGTGGGCAAATGATAAGAATAAGCAAAGAAGAAGAAACGTTTATGTGTTTCCTATGGTCTGACATTTTTTAAGCGGTATTAAAATAAAATTTGGATTAGCTATAATTTTTAATATTTAAGCGTTCAGTTTTTTCAATTGTCGTGAAATTTTCTAGAAGGATCATTATACCCGCAATTGAAGGATAAAATAATCACTTTGCATTTTTTCGATGGTTATTTTTCATAAAAATAAAAAAGCTTATTACTAAAATGTTTTGCGTTTTAGCTAAAGACATTATAAATATTGCCTATTAGACAGACATAATAATATGAAAAAGGTGTTACATTAGGTACATTTCTATATTTTTACAGAGAGATCATTTTGCCCCACTCTCCCCTAATATAGTCCATGACACACCCTATTACCTAGCTGTACTTACACCAAGTATAATGCAATAATTATTAATTTTCACAAAATTTATTGCAGATATTATGCAAAAATAAAACACGTTTTAAAGACAGCCGTAATTTAGACCACTTTATGATCTGACAAAGTTAATAATCTTTATTTAAATACCGCAATGTTATAAAATTTACATACAGTATATCAGAGATATGTTCGAAATGTTTATAATTTGCCAGTTTTAAAATTTTAATTGTTGTTTAAATGGCACATTATGTCACTTTATTTTATACTTGATTTTATGCCTTTTAAAACTACGGTTATTTAAATACAGGGTGCCCCAACTCTATTTATACACGAAATATCTTCGCCCCTGTACAAGATACAAAAATAATATTAATATAAAAAGTGTTTATTTAAATACACTTTTTTATTAACAGTACCAGTTAATATACAAGGTGTCTCAAAAACAAAATTTTTATTGTTGGTCAAGTATTTTTTTTTTAATGAAATACCCTGTATATTTTAACAAATTTTGACTCTGTATTAAATTCTTCATCAAAAATATATAATATACGTTAATTATTGCTGGTTTTTAAGATATCAACAGTCTGCTGATATACTCATGAACGACTAAAAGTAAAGAAAGAAAATAATATTTTGGTTCTAATTATTATTTAATAATTCCGTCACTGTCAAAGTGACAACTATTATAATAACATTAATTACCTTCCATTGTAAGAGCTTCTAAAAGGTAAGTCATTATTTATTACTTAACCTAAAAACCAGCACGTTTGAAAACCCTACAACTTTTATATAAAACTTTTTGTTATATCTCTTTCAACAACAGAAATATTGGACTTTTTAGGACAATTGAGCCATGCTGTATATAAAGCTGTACCATTATTTAATCCTATAGAACAGTTGCTTTAGCTTTCTTAATCAATTTTTAAATCACCCTGTATTCTGTACAAATTTTATTATTTTTGATGCACAACAGGTTATTGAATTTATGTTAATATGCTATTAAATACATAACTGCAGCCAATTCTAAAAAAAACAAAAATAATAAACTCCAACATATATTAATAGAATGAAACTCGCTAAGAAGTTTTAAAAAATAAATAAATAAAAAATATGTCGGGTAATAAAATGTATATAAAATAACAGTATAAAAAGCTTTTGCTTATTTAGTTATTAACATTTAGAAGTTTAGCGTTTATGTTATTACCCGACTTCATTTTTATTATTTTTCTTTGTTTATAAATTTTAACTTTTTAGTAAGTTTTATTTATTTTTTGACGTCAGTGTAATTTTTTTACTGTTTATTTACCGCTTTTTAGGCTAAAAGCCTAAATACTAACGTACTGTGGGTGTCCTAAGTGTGGTAAGAAGGAGTTTGTTGACACGGGACTTAAATACTTTAAGATTTGGGAGAAAAGGAAAGACCTCCGCTGGCAGCAGGTTCCACATTTTAGAAACGAACAAAGTGGGAAATTCGGGGCCTTTCCAGTTGGATCGTATAGGGATACATACGCGCGGAACCACGAGTTTCTTTGTTGGGAACCGTGAGTGAAGGAATTATACTGGACAACTCTTCAGAACAGAAGCTATGGAAGTACCTATAAAAAAGCGATAAATCGCTCACAGCCCGACGATGGAAGCCTTTCTGTAAGTGAAGGATCATTAATGAGGCGAACAGCTCTTCTTTGAACGGCTAAGGGTTGTGGGGAACGCCATGCCCCTGATATGAGAACAATATTCCAAAGGAGGTCGGATTTGGGACACATAAATGTATAAATTAGGAGAAAAATACTTTTTGGATGAGATTTTTTGAGGCTGCCGTTGCTATTTTTTACTGTAGTATCTCTTTCAGTTTAGTGAAAAGCGTAAATTTTACTCGAGTCTGAATGCACCTCTGACGTTTGACCATATACTGGTCTAGAGGCAGCATTGCCGCACAAACAACGTACGGCAGTGATCAAACAATACGTCTAGTACATTTCTCTTTTGCGATTCTAACTTGTTTTTTTATGGGACCACAGCAAAAGTGCACGTTTCGAAATAAAAAAGTATTTTTAAAATCGGTCCACAACTCACGGAGTAGTCGCGTAGGAAACATACACACAAAAAAAACTTACAGGCGAATTGATAACCTTCTTCTTTTTGCAGTCAGTTTAATATTTAAATAATGACATGAGCATTTTTTAATATGGGATGATAAATATTTAAATTAAAAATAAACAAGTAGGTAAAAATATTCGTGGCAACAAGCAACACTTAATTTTAAATGACTTTTAAGAAAAATAAAAAATAGGACAAAATATTAATTAAGAGTAAAAACGAAACAAACACTAACAAGAACTACCCGGCAAAAAACTTCTCGACGCTTTTAAAAAGTTTATTTAATCAAATAAACAAATTTTAAATCTATCTTGGCAATCTTTTGTTCTCGTTATAAAATGAACTAACCTTTTGTTAAGAGATCCGAATATAAAATAAATTATAATGTTATCTAATAATCCAATTATCATGTTTAATGATGAGTTGGTTTGATTGTTACAATAAAAAGTTTTAAATAAAATGTTAACAACGGGAGCCTATAAGGCTAATATAAAAATAAAAATACAATTAAAATATATACAGGGTGTTTCCTAACTACGGTACGAAACTTAAGAGGGTAATTTTTATGCGTTTTTATGAAAAGAAGTTTCTATAAACATAAGTCCGGACTTGCTTTATTTCTGAGATACAGGGCGAAGATTAAAAAAGGCGATATTTTTTTATAATGTCTTAAAAACCCTTCAACCGATTTAGATCAAATTTGGTACACTTATTTAGTGGGCGTCCATAAATTACGTGAGACATTTTAGGGGAGGGGTCAGGGAAAATCTCACCAAATCTCACGATGGAGGAGGGGGTCTGTGAAAATCTCACGTAATTTTTGTGTAGGTAAAAAGGAAAAAAATAAATTTTAGGGCAGGTCTCCCCTAGGCAAATGTGATGTATTGTGTTGCTTTTTTCGTTGGAGGACAAAATCAATTTTGGTTCGAGAAATTGACAGTTTTGTATTCTCATCATAAATCTCACGTGAGATTAGATAGGGGAGGGGGTTAAGAAAAATCTCACCTAATCTCACCAAGGGGCGAGTGGAGGTCCAAACATAGAAAAAATCACCTCACGTAATTTATGGACTCCCCCTTAATGTAATAAGGCGCTTGCAAAGTTTTACCGAAATTAAGATAATTGGGTTCAGTGGCGTGTCAGCAGGCACCATAGCCGATATTATTGAGAAAAAAGTATGCCATGAGTTTTTTCAAAGTTTTTATATATTTTTTACGATAAGGCAATTAAAAATGTAGCTTTCTAGTTGTCTAAATTTTCTGCGGTTTCGAGATAAAAAATTAAAACCACTTTAATTTTTTCTAAAACGTAGCGATACACAACATGGTAAAAAAACAAAAATGAAAAATAAACAAGTATTTGCGTTAAAATAAATAAACAATCCTGTATTTTATTAAAAATCGTTATTTTCTTATTTACTTAGGTTCAAATTGTTATTTTTAATTTTTCATTTTATTTTATGCTGTTTGTAGATACTTTTTAGTATCACTTAAAATAGATTAATTTTTTCTCAGAAACAAAGCGAGGTTCGAAGAAAAAGAAGAGACCTAAAAGTTGCATTTTTAATTGCTTAATCGGAAAAAAAATATAAAAATTATAAAAGTTTAGTGGCATACTTTTTTCATCACTTTTGGCTATGGTGCCCACTGAGACGCCAGTGGGTCCAATAATCTTTATCTAGGTAGAGCTTCACAATTATATTAAATAGGTGTATTTTTAAAACCCTAAAATACAGATTCAATACCTTTAACTTCTACAATAAAATTACCTAAATACCTGATTCGGTTGGCCATATTTTTGGGAACTAAGTTAGGTAGTTATATACTTATTGTGGAATTTCCTAGAGGCAGTGGCGGCTATTCAGGTGTAGTAAGTGAAGTGCCACTTCACCAAAAATAAATAATAAAACATAAAAAACATATTATTATTTTTCAATTCATTTTTCTCATTTCTATTCCTTATTTGTAAAATTCGCCATGGAAAATCTAGCAGATAAATTAACCGCTGGCGCGAGTCGCTTTCCTCCGCTTTCGGCAACGCGACCAAAGAGTAAGTATTTATTAATCTTTGACGCGACATCGCATTTCGCGATCAGCAAGTGTATTGCAAATATAAAACGGACCGAAGTATACAGCTCATGCGGGGTTTTGTTTACGCTTTGACGCTCCGTTGCTATGACAACGCTATACTTGCCGGCCGCCAGAATCGCGGGTGGGAGTATCAGGTGTATTGCTTGGTAAATCGCTAGCCTTAGCGCCTTTACACACTGACTGTTTTAGAGACTATAAAATAAACATTATCCATTAGGTGGAGTGGTTAGTGGAACGGAGTTCTTCTTGTCTTAAGCGTGTAAAAACTTTCTTAAAAAAACACTATATCCCAAAAAGACTTTGGCCAATATTAAATATATTTTGTATTTAATTTATTATTTGGTAAATTTGTTTTGTTTATTGTTTTAAATGTTGTTTGTCGTCATACCTTGCCGGAACCTATATCAATTTTATTAATGACATATGGTTACCTATAAATTATTGACAAAAATTAATATCCTCTTAAATTTATTCATAGCATTTTTACGTATATGGACTTGATACATTAGCAAACAGTAGAGGTAATAATATTTATTGCATTGTTATTTATTTTACAACATCTATAGACTAACTGTCTTTTTAAATTATGTTTTAAAGGTTTCTCACAAAAGTATACTTAATAATTATATAGCGTTATTTTAGTTAAAGTAAAAAAATATTTCTACCATTAAAATAACCAGTATTTCTTAAACGCATAGTCCCTGAGCTAGTAATGAAATTTACTTTATATATATGATAATAACACTTTTAATTTTTTTTTGGGGGGTGGTTTGTGACAAGTCTGCCACGAATATTTATAACGCCATATATAGAAGAGGTGCGTTAACCCAGCCCGTCAGTGTCAAATTTTTCGGGTGTCGGAAGGGCAAACGCGTCGCTTTTTTGTTGGACAAGTTAACCACAATGTTTTGCATGCAATTTTTAAACAATGTGCCAAAAATTCCAAGGATTATAGTTACGAAACCCGCCCAATCCCATAACCCAAACATGTCAATGGGCCCTATGGTTAGCATAAATAAAAGTGGCTTTATTTAAGAATATACAAGACCCTAAAAAGTTAAATTTAGTTAAAAGAAAAAACAAAAAAATAGGATATTAAAAAAACTCAGAAGCGTACTTTTTTTCCTAATACATTGGCTATTTTTCCCACCAAGACGCCACTGTTCTCAATAATTTTAACCTAGTTAAGGTAAAATAATAGTTTTGTTAAAACCTTATAGTATCTTCGAAACGAAGCAAATCCGGATTTTTTTATAAAACAACATAGAAAATCTCCCTTACCGTAGTTAGGAGCTGTATTCAGACTGTCCACGGATGGGGTTTACCAGAGGACAAATGGATAAAAACATTTCATTTTTAGTTCTGATTTTAAAAAAAATATTGAATAAAAATACGATTTACAAAGAGAAAATGTCGATTTTGTTTCCTGGGTGTGCAAAAACTAAAAAAAAGATTACTTTCCTTCAAGAGTAAACCACCTTTATTTTTCATTTTTAAGCAAAATTTATTCAAATCCTTAATCGCATTTTTTACACCATAAAGGAAGCATTTCGGTAACTTTTTCTTTTAGAAATTAGGTTTCCTAATTTTTTTATGAATTATATAACAATAACAATAAATATATATTTTAATTAGGTTTGTATTCAGTCTAACAATTTTTATAAAAATAAGTGTTTCAGTGTTTAAATTTAACACATACAGTGTTTTTACGTATGTACGCTGGTGTCATATGGAAAGTTTTTTATTAATAATTTTACAAAAAAAATGTATGCATTATAAAAAGTTCTGCATTGTTCAAAACGAGGTTTGGTCAAAAATATAATGTCGTGTCAAAAGTAAAATATGTATCTGTATTTTAACTAATGTCGCAAACTGTTATAAAGAAAAGCTGTTAAGAATTAAAAACTACCTTTAATAACGCAATTTTGTTTATTTCAAAAAAAAAAAACGTTTTACTTTCAAGCAAAAATTATATTTTTGGTTTAACTTCGTAGATGACCGATACAATTTGATATCTGATGGTTGTGTTTTAGGTTTTAGACCAAAAATCAATAATAAAAAAGTTTCCCATATGACGCCAACTTACGTAGGCACACTGTATGTATATGTATTTTGAAAACGAAAATCTTGCGTACCAGGTTTATGAAAACTTTTCTTAATATTTTTGATGTAGAATCTGCCCTTTTCTAATAACATTCTGTATAAATGGCAGTCACTGAACTAAAGTAAGGATTGTATCAAGTTCTCAAAGAATAAAAGTTAAAAAAACAATGTAGTTGCGTAACTTTATAGAAAAAAATGCGTAAACGTGTTAAGTGTTAATTTATTTTGTAAATGAGAATTCCAATGATTTATGACTATACACTAAACCTAGAAAGTCTTGCACAACCTCTAATTACATTAAAATTCAGGCAATAATTTTTAAAAAATTCTAGAAATACCTCAAGCTTTTGGGTAAATTTATCATTTTTAGCCACTCCTGAATTATGCAAGATGCCTCAGATAACAATTGTTACACCAAAAAGTAAAACCATGTAGTCTAAGATCCGAATGGGAAGCGACCGGTACCCATCTGTTGACCGGATAAAAACTATTTTATAATAAATCTAGTTGTTAAGCAAAGGTATTTTTACAGGGTTGTCTAAAAAGTTATGGTTGAGACTATATTTAAATTTAAAAAACAACCTCAAAATTTTTTACACACCCTGTACAACCTCTATTTTTTTTAAATACATAAATACAGACAAGTAAAAAAAAATATGTTTATTTAAATAATACAGAGTGTACCAAAAAATTGTAATAATATTTCAAAATTTTAAATTAAAGCATTTTTCATGGCTTTATTTATGAAATTTGAGAGAAAAATAATAGTAATATGCAACCCTGTACCTTTGTTTAAATACTAAAACTAATATAACACAGTTTTTATCCGGTAAAAATGTGGGTGCGAGTTGCTTGCTATTTGAATCGTAGACTAAGAACTTAATTTTGTTAATAAGACACCCCCGTAAATTACTAAAATATTATTGCCCAAATTTTATTTAAATTTGTTTAGCGATTTATGGACGCAGATTATATTAATTTAATTTAGGAACATGATGATAACATGATAAATATTCATTAATATGCTTCCTTAGAATTGAAAAAAACTAAACTCTATTTTATAATAACATTTAAAGAAAAGAATATCGCAAAAATGTAATATTTAAGTGTTAAAACATTTTAAATTAGAATTAAAAATCTTCTTTTTAATAAACATAAGAGACCTTTCTTGGCACTTTCTACGTAAGAAATAGGCTCTTATTAAAAAAAAAATAAGAAGTTTTATTTTTTGCTCTTCTAATTGCATGGTATCCCTGCATCATTTATTTATTTCATCATTATTTACGGTAATGACTGTTATTTTGTAGTGTAAATAATTTTTATAGTATAAGGATAAGAGTTTAAATTATCTGAGAAAAATATTATATATATTTAAAGCGGTAATAAACTATGTCAGTCACATAATTAAATAATCCCCAAATACATTTTAATAGGCTATTAAATATCAACATGAGAACTCGTGCAAATAGTATAACACATATTGACACTAACCACACTTTATTTTAAACTGTACCACCGATACGAAAGAAAAAACTAATATATATTATGTATATATTCCCGTACATCCCGAAACAATTGACCCAGCATCTGGACCTGGCGTATAGATCACGCGGAGTTGTGTGTAATACTAAAATCGTCTCCCATTCGGCTGTGCTTTCAAGCCTACCTTTATTACATTATCCATGCCACTTATCAGAGCTTAAACACTATTCGGCATTACTAATATGCTAATAAGAGATTTTTAATGAAATAATTTATTACTTTCTTGATGAAAAAGATTTACTTGGTAAAACAAACATACTGGGTGGACAAAGGTTTATATTTTTAAAACTTGTTTCGTATTTTCTAACTAAATGCATAATTAAAAAAAACATAAAAAAATAAAGGGTTTTAAGTTATTTTGTAGTAGGTACTATTATGGATTTCTTTTAGCTGTGCTTTCAAGCCTAACTTTATTACATTATCCATGCCACTTATCAGAGCTTAAACAGTATTCGGCGTTATTAATATGCTAATAAGAAATTTTTAATGAAATAATTTATTACTTTCTTGATGAAAAAAGATTTATTTGGTAAAACAAACATACTGGGTGGACAAAAGTTCATATTTTTAAAACTTTTCTAACTAAATGCCTAATTTAAAAAAATATATTGAAAAATTAAGGGTTTTAAGTTATTTTGTAGTGGGTACTATTATGGCTTCCAATTAGCTGTGCTTTCAAGCCTAACTTTATTACATTATCCATGCCACTTATCAGAGCTTAAACACTATTCGGCATTACTTATATACTAATAAGAGATTTTTAATGAAATAATTTATTACTTTCTTGATGAAAAAGATTTACTTGGTAAAACAAACATACTGGGTGGACAAAGGTTTATATTTTTAAAACTTGTTTCGTATTTTCTAACTAAATGCATAATTAAAAAAAATAATGAAAAATAAAGGGTTTTAGGTTATTTTGTAGTGGGTACTATTATGGCTTCCATTTAGCTATGCTTTCAAGCCTAAATTTATTACATTATCCATGCCACTTATCAGAGCTTAAACACTATTCGGCATTATTTATATAGGTACTAATAAGAGATTTTTAATGAAATAATTTATTACTTTCTTGATGAAAAAAGATTTACTTGGTAAAACAAACATACTGGGTGGACAAAGGTTTATATTTTTAAAACTTGTTTCGTATTTTCTAACTAAATGCATAATTAAAAAAAAATAATGAAAAATAAAGGGTTTTAGGTTATTTTGTAGTGGGTACTATTATGGCTTCCATTTAGCTATGCTTTCAAGCCTAAATTTATTACATTATCCATGCCACCTATCAGAGCTTAAACACTCTTCGGCATTACTAATATGCTAATAACAGATTTTTAAGGAAATAATTTATTAAAGAATTTATGGTTTCGTCCGTTACTTTGTGACCGTACATTTTAAATTAATAAAATAAAACAAAAAATATACTTTGTTCATAGTCACTTTAATTGAATGTTTAGCCGTGACAGCTGTTTCGTAGTACAACTACATTTTCAAACGTACTGACAAACTAAAATTATTTTACTTATATATAAACAGTAATACCTAATAAAAAACATATTTTTAAAAAAGGTTTTAAAATCAATATGGTACAGTTGTGAAATTTAAAGATTTTATTGCTACAATTTATAAAAGTTTTACAAGGGGTAGATTTCCTAGGTCAATCTGTGTGTTAAGCAGATGTACATTCTGTTTTTATGTTTATAGATTTCAATATTTTCTAATGTATCTAGTTTTCGCCCTTTTTGTTCTACATGTAATATTTTTAGGGTATTGATTTCTGGAAATTTGTGTCCGGTTTCCAGAAAATGGTTTGCGAAATTTGATGTTGTTTTCCTAACCTATAACATGAGTTATGTTCTTTAAACCTAGTTTCGAAATTTCTTCCCCTTTGTCCAATGTAACAGCTATTACACTCTTCACAAGTAAGCTTATAAACTCCTGATTTTTTAAATTTATTTTGTTTATCTTTCACATTAAATATCATGTTTGATAATCGATTTGATGGTTTATGTGCTATTTTCTGGTTTTGTTTAGACAGGGTGTTCGAAATTTTTGTGATATTTGGCCAAAATAAGTTAGGGTTTTAAATGGTTGGTTTTGTTTTTCAGGTATTTTTGGGTAAATTTGGTTGAGGGTGAGTTGTTTACGTTTCTTATTAATTATAGAGTTTATTAAGGGTGGAGGATAACCATTGTTTTGAGCGATGTTTTTTATAGTGTTTAATTCTTTTTCTAAATTTTCTTTGGAAAGTGGAATGGAAAATGCGCGATGTATCATTGATCTGTATGCTGACATTTTGTGGGTAATTGGATGTAAAGAATCATTAGGTATTGTAATATCAGTAAAAGTTGGTTTTCTATAGATATCAAAATTTATGGTTCCGTAGTTAGTTTTTGTTATTTTAAGATCTAAAAGTTAATGGAGTTTTGTTGTTCTATTTCCAAAGTAAATTTAATCTTAGGGTGTATAGAGTTAATATAATTAAGAGTATTTTTTAGCTCTATCTCGTTTCCTGAAAAGCCGACAAGTATGTCATCCACATATCGGTACCAAAATATAACATTATCTGAATGTTTGGAGTTTATAAATGATTCTTCTAGTTTTGACATAAATATCTCCGCCATTAAAGGGCTTAAAGGGGAACCCATAGCTAGTCCGTCTGTTTGTTTATAAAAGTTTCCATTATATTTAAAATAATTTTTAATATAATGGAAATTTTTATAAACAAACAGACGGACTAGCTATGGGTTCCCCTTAAGCCCTTTAATGGCGGAGATATTTATGTCAAAACTAGAAGAATCATTTATAAACTCCAAACATTCAGATAATGTTATATTTTGGTACCGATATGTGGATGACATACTTGTCGGCTTTTCAGGAAACGAGATAGAGCTAAAAAATACTCTTAATTATATTAACTCTATACACCCTAAGATTAAATTTACTTTGGAAATAGAACAACAAAACTCCATTAACTTTTTAGATCTTAAAATAACAAAACTAACTACGGAACCATAAATTTTGATATCTATAGAAAACCAACTTTTACTGATATTACAATACCTAATGATTCTTTACATCCAATTACCCACAAAATGTCAGCATACAGATCAATGATACATCGCGCATTTTCCATTCCACTTTCCAAAGAAAATTTAGAAAAAGAATTAAACACTATAAAAACATCGCTCAAAACAATGGTTATCCTCCACCCTTAATAAACTCTATAATTAATAAGAAACGTAAACAACTCACCCTCAACCAAATTTACCCAAAAATACCTGAAAAACAAAACCAACCATTTAAAACCCTAACTTATTTTGGCCAAATATCACAAAAAATTTCGAACACCCTGTCTAAACAAAACCAGAAAATAGCACATAAACCATCAAATCGATTATCAAACATGATATTTAATGTGAAAGATAAACAAAATAAATTTAAAAATCAGGAGTTTATAAGCTTACTTGTGAAGAGTGTAATAGCTGTTACATTGGACAAACGGGAAGAAATTTCGAAACTAGGTTTAAAGAACATAACTCATGTTATAGGTTAGGGAAAACAACATCAAATTTCGCAAACCATTTTCTGGAAACCGGACACAAATTTCCAGAAATCAATACCCTAAAAATATTACATGTAGAACAAAAAGGGCGAAAACTAGATACATTAGAAAATATTGAAATCTATAAACATAAAAACAGAATGTACATCTGCTTAACACACAGATTGACCTAGGAAATCTACCCCTTGTAAAACTTTTATAAATTGTAGCAATAAAATCTTTAAATTTCACAACTGTACCATATTGATTTTAAAACCTTTTTTAAAAAATATGTTTTTTATTAGGTATTACTGTTTATATATAAGTAAAATAATTTTAGTTTGTCAGTACGTTTGAAAATGTAGTTGTACTACGAAACAGCTGTCACGGCTAAACATTCAATTAAAGTGACTATGAACAAAGTATATTTTTTGTTTTATTTTATTAATTTA
>JACEGR010010655.1:0-18123 GCA_014170235.1 Listronotus bonariensis
TACTACTACTTAAAGTGCTTTATTAATCAATTATTTGTATCTTACATCATATATAATACATCTATATACATTATATTTATCTACAGTTTGTCCTTGTTCAGGTTCTGTAGACAGACAAGCCGGGAGGCCGGAGCAGGGTGTTTGGCTCCTGTGGGAACTATATATGATTTTTTGTACAATTTGTACGACGAACTCCGGTGTGACCATTCAAACGTCATTGAAATTTTGATGTGCATAATCAATGCTTATAGAAAATTAGTTTTTCTAAGCTAAGATTAATTTGTTATGTACGGTTTTCGCAGGAAAAAGTGTTAAAAACCTGCTTGATTTATTTATTTTCAGGTACATGTAGCGTTGCTACTGAAGTAGCGCGCTTGAGACCATGTCTGTCCGTCCGTCGGGTCACCATGGTTTTTCATTTACTCTGCTTTCATTCTTTATTTACATTTTTTTTTTAATTCAGTTTCTCTTACATTCATATCTTTATTTTATACATTCGTAATTTACATTCAAACTTATATTGATTTAATGTTATGTACCAGGTAATTATCTATTATTTACAGTTATTACATATTTACATATTTTTGTATAGTGTTTGGGTTATAATTGTGTTGTTGTTCATTTGTTACCTCCCTTTGTGTTGTGTCTTTTATGGGTTTTATGTTTTTTTAATGATCTTCTTCAAAATATAAGGGTAGTCTATGGTATAACGGCTTGTGTTTTACTCCATCGCTATGTTTGATATTTATTAGATTGCGTGTTAATTCAGAGGTTGGTGCTTGATTTTTATAGAATTTATTTGATAGGTTGTATATATATTCATCTATGTATTCTATTTGAGCCATATTATGTAAGTCAGCTATTCTTGCATACCTATCGCTTGATGTTATGCACCTTAGTATCTTATTTTGGTACCTCTGCAATCTGGACATTTGTGTGTCAGATATGCAGCTCCATACCGGTGCTGCATATGTAAGCACTGGTCTTATGATTTGTTTATAGACTACCCTTTTATTTTGTGGTGATAATGTAGAGCGTGGCGATAGTATGGCATATAAGCTATGCATCGCTCCATAAGCCTTTTTTAATGTGTGTGTTGTATGTTGTTTAAAGGAGAGTCTTTCATCCAGAACTACTCCTAAATATTTTAAAGTCTTTTGAGGTGTTATATATTTATTATTGTATTTGATCGGTATATTTATTTTATGATTCGTGAACTTTTTGTTATTATTAAACATTCACTCTTACTTTCATTCACCGTAATTTTCCATTTATCATACCATGGTTTTAAGTAGTGGAGGTGGTTCTGTATATGTTGCTTTGCTACGTTAGCCGCAAAAGAATGTGCGTAAATTAGTGCGTCGTCTGCGAATAGTGCCACCTTGGTTGTAGGATATTTAGGTATGTCGGCAGTATACAGATTATATAGCTTTGGTGATAAAACTGTACCCTGAGGTACACCAGCATGTATATACTTGTTATTGGATAGCGCGTTCTCCACTCTTACCTGAAACCTACGATTGCTGATATATGAATGCATGAGTTTGGCAAAGTACATTGGTACTTGGTGTATTTTTATTAATTTAAAAATAAGTCCATTATGCCACACCGTGTCAAAAGCCCTTTTATGTCTGTCACGCTCGTAACCCTTGAGCCATAGGGGAGAACTTGAATACATTTTTTAAACCTTAATAATATGCTTAGAGAAATAAGCCGTGTTAATGAATCATTTTTCTTGTAACTTTTTTTCCTTTTTCTAAGAATTTAAAAGCTTGTTCCACCCTTAATACATGCATACTTTAATTGGTAATACTTTAGTTTTAGTTCTACAAAACAATCAGTTTTTTTTTCTTGCCGCTAAAATACTTTTGGCTTTTCTTTTCCTAAAAGATGTACATACATATTTTTAACTTATATGAAGAGCTTTGACAAAATCTTCGTAGGTGTCATAAGTGTCTCCCGCCGGTAATAACAAATTAATTATAATTTTCGGTGGTTTTCATACGCCGCTTCGACAAGGACAATACCAATTAAGCTCCAATATTAAATTTCAAGTGATGACAGAGATAATAAAATAATTTTATGAACGTGTTTGAAAAAAAATTGAGCTCGGTAGGTTTTGTGATGTCATCAGCCGCAGCCTTAAACTTAAAATAGTAATTGGACCAAAACTATTTGTTTCTAAAAAGATATTGGGCTAATGGTCATTTAATAAGCAAAGGAAGAAATGTAACGCGTTGGTTGAAAGGTTCCTAAATTAAGTAACAAAAAAAAACATGTATCATAAAATTATTATTTTTACCTTATTCCTAAAGTTTATTTATAACAAAACAATCAATTAGGTAGGGTTATAACTATTCATACCATTTTGACTTCTTACTAGCCATACTGCTTATCAACTTTTTCTTATAATCACTGACTAGATTTGAAAAGTTATCTTCGTGATTTTTCTTGTTAATTTTCTGTTTTGGTTGTTTAATAAAGTCTTTTTTCTTTTCCTTCAGCGTCTTTTTAGACATTTTTTGTTTCCTTTTCTCTTTCTTTAGCATTTCATAATGCAATTTTGCCTGCTCTGTGAGTTTATATCTACTCCTCATTTTCTGCACTGTTCCTATTTTTGCAGTAATTCCAGCAAAGGGTTTAATTTCTATATCTTCATCCATGTTTGTCTCTTTTTCATCTTTTTAACTAAACTGGGGTCATAATCCTTTGCCTTCGGATTTTTAGCCTTGATTTTTCTTGCCTCTTAATTTTGGCCTTTAATGCTGATTTATTTTCTATACTAAAAGTTATTATAGGACGTCTTTGTGAAGAAAATATCTTGTCATTGTTATTCAATGCTCTAAGAGCTGTTAAAGCATTTTCATGTTTGGTAAAAGCTACAAAACCATATTGCTTAGACTCGCCAATTCCTTTACTATCTAGTTTTCTCATATCCCTCATAATTCTAGCTTCTCTTACTAGAGCCCCTTTTCCTCCATATTTTTCAAAAAGCATTTTTAATTTTTTATCATCCCATGTAGGAGGCAAATTATGCACCACTAATCTATCTCGTGAAACAAACATGTTTAGGTTTCTTAACATCTGAGTCTTATATTGCTCAATCTGCAGCCTTTTTGCCATGTCACTTGCAGAAACGCCTTCGGCAGCTTTGGTTCCTGCCAGAATTACTAAAAAGAAATAAAAATAGAACATTAGTATTTAATTTTGAAAATAACAACCAAGGAAAATAATAGTACCAGAATACATTAAAAAAAAGCAAATGACAATTACATCCATAATAAGCCCTGTTCGTAGAGAAATCACAAACTAGTCAGCGCCAATCGGGTATTATGATTTAGTCAGATGACCGGTTGCCAACCGGTTACCAGACGTATCTGTAAAATCTGATTGGCACTAACTAAACTGCTGCTCAATTCAACTGCAACTGGATTTTTTGGTAAATTTCAAATCGTTATTACTCTTAAATAAAATGCAATAGCAAAATGCGGGTTTTACCTTTTTGTAGGATAACTTTTTCATTTCACTTTGTGTAATTTTTTTTTATTCTACAGGGTGTAATAGAAAAGTCCGTTTTTACAAAAACTTTGTCAAGAGCGACATTCTACAAAAAATAGTTTTTGTTTTTTAAATATATTATGTTATTTAGTACACTATTTAAAAAAAAAAAACAAGTTCCACAGATTTTTGATATCTGCTCTATTTTTCATGTTATAATTTTTTTTTCAACAAATTGATTTTTTTCATATTGTACTTCCTGTATTTTACAGTTTATCACAGCGATTAATTTTTTCAGATAATTTTAAATGTACATAAGTACCCTTTTAAAACTGTATTAGAGTTTTATTTTTAAAAAATTATTAACGCATCAGTAGTGTCGCAAATGTAATTAAATTGTATTTTGGTAAAACATCAATTCCCAAAGTTTCTGTGAGCACCACATATTCTGTATTTAAGATTTTAATTGTTTCTTTACAATTTTTAAAAACTCCGGACATTTATCTCGGGACGGTTTTTACTTTTTAAAATAGTCATCAGTGGCGTAGATATAATTTTTCTTCTGAATGCTCTTTTTTACTTACCAGAGGATTATTTCATGAAAGTAATAATTTGTAATTCGGGTTATTTTAGAGCATTTATCGATTAGCTTAGAACAAACGTTAACATTTTTTTAAATCTTATTAATTTTAGAAAAAAATATACAGGGTGTTTCAATATTTAAAACTTCCACATTTGTATTTTTTTTAATGAAAAGCAGGGTGTGAATCCTTAGATGATTTTACGAAGAAAGTTCAAATAAACTAATGTTCTGACTGTCCTAACTTTTGAGATAGTTAATCCTGTGTAGTCACTTAGCACTAAGACCCGCGAGTTACTAAGGATTGACCGGACCGAGAGCACACTTGTCTAAGACTAAAAGTTTTAAAATCAAATTAGACACCAAGAGACCTATCAAATTCAAGATTTTGCTAAGAGAGGGAAATGTGACTTATAGATAATGGAATTTTAATGTTAATTGTTGAATGCACTTAAGTAATTAAAATGCTTTTAAGGAATCCATAAATCTGGATTTTTTGCAAAATAATTGAATTTTGAAAGATTAAGGCCAAATTCCGAACAATGAATTAATCATAAGTAATTGACAAAATCACTTAGTTGGTTAATGGAAGTGGTCTATTTAAGCATTTTGCTCCCAGAGGAAAATCAGTTCCCATCCAAACTTCCTGCGGTTTAAGTGAGTTCTTATCCAAAGTTCGTTCTTGCCACCATCCGATGGTACATGGTGCCATCGGATGGTACATGTCAGTTAGTTAAAGTTAGTTAAAAAAGTAGTCAATTCCAATCAAACGTTCGTGCCGTTTAAGTCAACTTACAGTCGTGCGGTTTAAGTAAAGTATCACCCGAAGTTCGTGCAGTTTTGAGTAACGGCTAAGAAAATTGGCAAATATATTTTGTGAGTAAAGTTTAAAATGTTTGGTGATTTTCTTTTGGATAAAAGGATATTTTACTTAGAATAATCAAAGAAAAGTAAGTGTAGCGCGGCATTTAAATGTTTTTTAGAAGATAACTGTTTTAAGAATATTTTTAGACTAGCAAGTTTTTTTTTATTAACTGATTGTAACTTTTGGTGGCTCCAAATTTTTATTGTGTTAATAAATTAAATTTAAAAAGTGATTTGGTGGTTTAACTGTAAAATAATAAAAAAAAGAACCTTTTCAATAAAACAAAAAGTGAAAATTAAAAGATCAAAATTTTCTTTATAGAACTTATATTTTTTTTAATAAATAAAAATAAATTAAATAATTATTTTACCAATAACAAATATTTTTAATAGCAAATAAAAACGCTATTTCATAAAATTGGATCCCGGATAAAATAAAATAAAATAAAATTGTAGCACCGATTTTGAGGGGTTTTGAATCGGATAGCACTACATATGCTTAGATCTTTAAAACTACTCAAAGGATTTTAATGCGGTTTTTTAAATAGATAGAGTGATTTAAGAGAAAGGTTTATATATAGGCGCGTTCTGCAATGGCCTCTCAGATGCGAGGAGATTTTGTTGACGTCATTTCAGATGAGACGGAGCGATCGGCAGTTAACGAGTTAAATAACGTGATCGGCAGAGCTTCTTTTAAAAAAGATTTATTTTACTAAAAAGGACTACTAACTACGTACAAAATAAACTTAACTAAAATGAACAATTATTTCGAACAGCAACGAGCTTTGACACGACAATAATGTTACGTTGACTTTGCAATCGATTGAATATATAAGGTATAGTTGCAAAGTCAGCGATAAATGTATAAACTATGGTTCTAGGGATATTACTCCTCCACCCTCAGATTTTTCAACGTCCTCGTTGATGATTTTCTGGAGTGTCTTCACTGGAATGGCCTTGAGGTACTTGTGTTTTCTCCATTGGTACAAAGCTATACTAAAGCTACAGATAAAAATAGTACAAATAATGAAAAAAGTGAAATAATAATATGTTTGTTTTTGTGGGGCAAATTTTTCAAAATTTATAGGCTCCAAAAGGTCTTCTTGCATATTAATAGGATTTTCCAAGTGTTTAATTTGAAGATTAATAGAAAAATTTGTAAGCTGAAGATTGCTGGCTTCAGGAAATTTTACAATAGATATATTGTTTATAGCCAAAGAATATTTATGGTGGTTAATTATAATGTCACATTGGCTCTGTATAAGGGAGCAACCTTGAATTTCTAATTTTTGAAATTGAAAACAATTTTCATAAATTGTCTCTGGTTTTTTGGTACAAAATAATAAAGAATTTTTATGTGTTAGGCTATGCACTTGGTAGTTATTTTGTACTGTTGCGTATTGGCAATTATCTGGTAGGAAACAGCTGCTTACAAGGGGATTAAAACATATCCATCTTAAACTAATTTCTTCACAGTTCTTATACCACACTTGATCACAATAGTATTTACTAGGACTAATTAATATTTTTGAGTCATTGCTTGGTGTTGGGTATACAAAGTTTAAATTACAATTACTTTTTCCGAAAATGGGGATTTTAATTGCAAGAATTGCCATTTCATCTAATATCAAAATACCGGTTTTACATATAAGGCTTAGTTCTGAGATGTGTCTAATTGACCAAAGGGTATTTTTTGGATGATGTAAGCTTAAATATTGCCAAATTTCATTTATTTCTTCAATACTTAAAACTTCAAGATCTAGAGTGTTTAGATGAGCAAATGAAAATATTCTTAAAATTTTTTCCAAAAATTGATTTAGGTTATTTATTTGAATAAATTGGTCTTGAATGGATAATATTAGATTTATTTCATTATTAAGTTTAGAAAGTTCGGATTTTATAGTTTTTGAATTTTCATTAATAACTTTTATATTTTCTTGGTATTTATTCATAATGTTTCCTGCAAATGAGCTTAGGTCATTAATTTTGTGCATCGTATTTAGTTGATTGTGCTTTAGTATTTCTAAATTCTCCGTAATTGTTTCTAGGTCAGTATTGTCTAGGTTGCTTGTGATGAATTTGATACCACTACCAATAAAGTTCATTAAACCACGTTTTCTGCGATTAATTTTATAAACATTTAATTTTGCGTATGTTTCGAAAGTATTGTTCAAAGTTTTAAATAAATGTAAAAATTGCGATTTTGTAAAATTATTATTTTGCCTATTTACTAAGGGTTCTAAAATTAAAACATTGCTTAATAACTGCGATAAAGTAAACTTAATACTAGATATGTTAAAGGGTATATATGTCGTATGATAATTACTAATTATAAGGGATGGTGCCACTTCTTCCACATAATAGCCATTATTAGGGAGATTGAAGGTTTGAAGGGCCTGGTAAGGGTTCACTTGAGTCTGCAGGATCAGGATCGGGAGGCTGGAAAGAAACAGGATTTTTCCTGAGTCGTTTTATGTTTCTTAAATGAATTGTTGTCGGTTTTTTCTTAGAAATGCCGGTTACTTTATTTTTACTTACGGCTGTTACTTTTGTTTTAATATACTGAGGATTTATTTTATTCCTAAGAGGGTTCTTTTTAAAAATTGTTTGATTTGTTTGTATAATTGGTGGTTCTTCTGTATTTTTATTTTGTTTTTGCGTGTTTTGCGCTTGTTTGTTATAGGTGGATTTATAGAGGTGTTCATAAAATGGTAATAGTTCCTTTTTTCGTTTTTCATTATATTGTTCAAAAAGTGTAAGGTCATTATTTACATTGGGTTCATTAAGATATGGTCCATATAGAATGGAGAAGGGTGAGTGACCCGTGGTGGAATGAATGCTTTGATTGTAAATTAGAATGGCGGAAATCATTAGATTTTGAGGGGTTTCTTCAGGATTTTGCATTTTTAGAATTCTAAGTTTTTCTAAGATGGTGGAATGTAATCTTTCGATAGGGCTATTGGATGATGAGTTTCCTGGGGTCGTATAGTGTACTTCTATGCCAAAGAGTTGACAGAATTCTTTGAATACATTGTTTTGAAATTCTTTGCCTCGATCGGCGACTATTTTCTGGGGTGTGTTGTGGTGAGAAAAATAGTGCCTTAATTTACTGAGAATAGTAATTGCGTTTTTGTCTGGTACATAATAAGCTTGAGAATATTTTGAGAATGAGTCAATTATTGTGAGAAATTGGCAATTTGAAAACTGAAATAGATCTAGATGGATGGTTTTAAAGGGTTTTTCTGCAAGCAAGGGGCCTTCATATGCAATTTTATATGGATGTCTTTCGTATTTATTTTGAAGGCAAATTTCGCATTTATTTATAAAGTTTGTTATAGAGTCTCTTAATTTGGGCCAGTAATATTTTTGTTTTAAATGATTATAGGTTTCTGTTATGCCATTGTGGTTATTTTTATGATAATTTGCGATTATATCTGGTTGTTGTTCAACGTTGGTAACGTCTACTAAATAGGTGGTAGAAAAACAAGTTTTGCAGATGGATTTAAATTTGCGGAAATTAATCTTTGAAATTCTACTTTTAGTTCTTGGTTTGGTATAAAGATAGTAAAAGTAAGGTCTGGTCTTATAATTTCTTTTATAATTTTTAAAATGTCTTCTTGTCTATTTTCTTTTCGAATGCGAACAAAGTGGTGATTTTTATTAAAGGGTTTGGTATACGTGTGGTTAAAATTGTCACCGTAGTCGATTACAAGACGGTTTGAGGCATAATTAAGGGGTAGTTCAGAGATTGGTAAGTGTTTTCCCTGAGTGTCATTATTTGAGTGTACTGTTATGTCGGAATTGGCGTCATTTATTTCAGGAGTTGTAGGGGTGTTATTTTGGGATTGTGAGTTTTCAATATTTTGAGGATTTTGAGGATTTTCATTCTCTGGCACGTCATTGTATTTTTCGTTAAGAACATAATCTGCTAGGTCAAAGTCATTAAGATTAGCGACGGTTTCGTCAGCATTAGGGGAGATGGATTCTAGGTCATGGTTGTCTTTGTCGTTTGTCTCGTTGGCGTTAAGTTGAATACGGGATAACGCGTCAGCTACAAGGTTTTCTTTGCCCTTTTTGTACTTGGTTTCGAAATTGTACTCTTCGAGTTGCAGCTTCCAACGCATAAGACGAGCATTGGGTTCTTTAAGTTTTGTAAGCCATACTAGGGGTTGTGGTCAGTTTCAACTGTAAATTTTACTCCATATAGGTAACATCGAAAGTGTTTAATTGAATTGACGATGGCTAATAACTCACGCTCGATTGTAGAATAATTTCGCTCGGCTGAGTTAAGTGTGCGGGAGTAGAAGGCTACAGGGTGGTCGTTTTGGGATAAAACGCTACCTATGGCGATGTTTGAAGCATCTGTTGTTAACGTAAAAGGTTTACTAAAATCAGGATATTGAAGAACGGGAGAATTACTAAGAAGTTCTTTGCATTTTAAAAATGCTTCTTGGTATTCTTGATTACCAATGCATCTTTCGCTTCCTTTTCTTAGACATTTTGTTATTGGGAAGGTGATTTTTGAAAAGTTTTGGATGAATCTGCGATAGTATCCTACAAGTCCCAAAAAGGCTTTAATTTCCTTTTGCGATTTAGGCATAGGATATCTTTGAATGGCTTCAATTTTTGAAGGATTGGGTTTTATTCCCTCGGGGGTGATGATATGGCCTAAAAATGCTACTTCTTTTGACAGGAATTCGGATTTATCCGGTTGAATTTTTAAATTTACTTCCCTAAATCTTTTGAAAATTTTTCTGATATGATCTATGTGTTCAGAAAGGGACTTTGAAAAAATTACGACATCGTCCATGTAAACAAAACAAAATTTATATAGAAAATCTCTCAAGACTTCGTCCATCATTCTTTGAAATGTGGCAGGAGCGTTCTTGAGACCAAATGGCATGCGTAGGTATTCATAATGGCCGTTGTTTACGGTAAAGGCAGTTTTTTCTATGGAATCAGGGTGCATCTCAATTTGATGGAATCCTTGGGCTAAGTCTAGGGTAGTGAAGTAAGTACATTTACCAAGGCTATCTAAAATCTCTTCGATTCTAGGAAGGGGGTATTTTTCTTCGATTGTGACGTCATTATTAAGGCGCCTGTAATCGATTACCAATCGAAATTTTCGTTTGCCAGAGGCATCGGGTTTTTTGGGAACAATCCATACAGGGGCGGAATAGGGAGAAATAGAGGGCCGAATTATTTTGTTGTCAAGTAATTTTTGGATTTGTGCTTGGATTTCTTGGTTCATGCTAGGAGGGTGTCTATAAGATTTAACGTAAACAGGTCTGTCGTCTTTTGTTCTTATGATATGTTTCGTTTGGCTAGTAAATGTCAAGTCACAGTTTTCGTGATACATTATATCTTTATATTCATGACAGAGTGGTAGGATTTTAGATTTTTCTAGGGGTGTTAAATGATCTAATCTTAGTTGCAATTTGGGGTTAAATTTTTCGGGGGTATTTTTAGGGGGTCGAGAACTTCAAATTGATCCTGTGGGATAACTTTTATTCTTTGGTGGAAATTAACATTGATGTTAGGGGTTGGATTAGGAATTTTACAGAAGCCGTTTTCAACATTTATTAGAGAGTCAGGAATGATATGATCATTAATTTTAAATGAAGGCAAAATAGCTACTCCTTTTTCATAATTTACTGGTATAATTAAATGATTTTTGTTAAAATTTTTTATAGGTTGATTTAAAGGTTTGTTATAGGCAAGTGAAAAAGGTATTTTTATATTTTGTAATGTTAAAGTTTTATTTTTATAGTCAATTAAGGCATTTAACTGTTTAAGGTCTTTTGTGCCTATTAGAGCATCAAAATCGTTGTGCCAATTTAAGACTCTCATTTTAAAATTTTGATTTATGCCTAATTCTTCTAATAAGGGTAATTCTAAATTTTTATTTTCCTTATACACTTTTTGCAAGCAGTTACTTCAAAGGCTTCGTAAAAAATATTATTTGGGAAAAAATTTGCTATTTTTGGGGTAATAATAGAATCGGATGCGCCAGAATCAATCAAAACGGTTATTTGTTTATGGGGTAGGTAAAAGTAGGGCAGTTCGATTTGTTGGGCTATATTGTTTAGGTTAATTTTTGATTCGAGGCTTGGTTTTGAAAATTTTCGGAATTTTCTTCACTATATTCGAAATTTTGGGTATAATGAAGGTTGTCAGAATCGGGGTCGAAATTTGGGGGTTGATCTTCAAGTTGGTCTGTGTAGAAAATGTCTGGGGGTTGATTTAAGTCAGAGGATTCATAGGGTTCGGATATTTGGACATTAGTAAGTTCTTCGGATATAAAATTTCTAGGTCCTGTACTCTGGAAAAAGTTGGGATATCTGGTGGATGTTTGTCTTGGTTGTATTCGGGATGGACCAGCTGTCGAGACAGACATTGGGACAGGGGATTCTTGTTTAGGAGGGTTGTTTTGTGGATACATAGGTTTGGCTTGCCTGCCAAAAACTTGGGCATTTGTCGGGTAGTGTCGTGGGATTAGTCGGGGTTGAACGTTAATGGGTCGTCTGGGAAATGGATTTGTTTGTGAAAATGTGGGCGTGGGGGGTTGGGAATTAAAATTTTGTTTATTAAAATATTTATGGCTATTATTAGAATTATTATTGTTATTATTAAAATTTCTTTGTGTATTTTGCAAAGAAACCTGGTTTGTAAAATTAACTTGAGATTCTATCATGTTAAAGTTTACTACGTGGGTGTATGCGTCGTTTAGGGTCTCAGGTCTTTGTAACATTAGCATTGTTTTTAAGGTTTGTGGCGAATTAGCCGTTAAAATTAAAACAGATGTTGATTCAACTTGATTAATTAAAAGTAATTTTGCGGCGTCGTTGGGCACTTCGCAATTGATTTTAGAAATAATTCTCTGCACAAATGTTTTTAATCTATCGACGAATTGTAAAATATTTTCGCCTTTATTTAATTTAAAATATTGCAATTGTTGCATTAAAATAGAATATGTTATTGGATCTCCAAATTTCTTTCTTAATTCTGTTTTTATAGAAGACCAATCGCTAAGATCAGGCCGAGATAACAAGAAATGTTGAGCACTATCAACTAATTTTGATTTTATCGCGGCTAAGACTATTTTTTCTGATCTTCAGGTGCTAAGGGCGTAAAAAATAAATTATAAAATTCATCTACTGCTATAATGAAACTTTCTAAATGATTCTGGTCGCCAGAGAAGGTTGGCAAAAGAGATGTGAAAAATCTAATATTTTCCATTTTTTGATTATCTAATTTTAAATTATCTATTAAATTTATTAATTCTTCCTGTACTTCAGGAGTTAAAGTATTTTCTAAAGTATTGTTTTCACAGTCGGAGTTTTCCGAACTACTAGAACTACTATCAGAACTTTCTGTTTTATCTTGAATTTTTAAGCCTAGAGCAGCCTTATTTTTTAATAAAATTTTTCTTAAACGTAAAGAGTCGGACATAAATGGCAATTCAGCAATTACTTACAATATATACAAGGAAGAGTCCATAGAGGATATATTGCAGCGGTACAGCACCAATGGATTTTCCAATAGAGGTGTGGCTGAGGCTCCAGGAATGTCCCTCGGGATGTTGGGAAGATGGCCGATCTGGGTTGTGGGTCAGGAACTGGATGGACAGGTCACTACAACACGGCAGCCGACTAGTCGTTTCACCAAATTCCTTTGGACTTTGCAGGGTTCACAGTTTCTTTTTGGTTTTTTCCAAAAGAACTTTCACACAGTCTGTAAGTCCGGTTTTTGAATAGTGCACTAAGAATTAAAATTCACTTTCGTTCAACGAGAAGCCGATAAAGGACGAAATTGCACTATCCTGTTCGCAGCGCCAGTTAAATAACGTGATCGGCAGAGATTTATTTTACTAAAAGGACTACTAACTACGTACAAAATAAACTTAACTAAAATGAACAATTATTTCGAACAGCAACGAGCTTTGACACGACAATAATGTTACGTTGACTTTGCAATCGATTGAATATATAAGGTAT
Source organism: Listronotus bonariensis (assembly GCA_014170235.1). Lineage (NCBI taxonomy): Eukaryota > Metazoa > Arthropoda > Insecta > Coleoptera > Curculionidae > Listronotus > Listronotus bonariensis. The sequence goes on from JACEGR010010655.1 coordinate 12,940, forward strand.
AGTTGCAAAGTCAGCGATAAATGTATAAACTATGGTTCTAGGGATATTACTAACGAACGCTGTAATAACCGAACGATAAAGATTTCCTCGCTCTCCTCCGGATTTAAATAAAAAACGGTTTCGTAGCGGTCAGATCAATCTGAGGTAATAACAAAACGCGCTTTATATAATAATACAAAAAAATATATACAGATGGTTTGAAATAATAGTTTATTTTTAAAATTCTATAGTGACGTTTCTATTCTTAACAGATTTTAATGCGTTTTTTTTTAATAGATGATTCAAGAGAAAAGTTTATATCTATAGTAGTATAAAAAAAACATATACAGAGTATTTAAAAAAATAGTTTATATTTAAAATTCTATATTGTCGTTACTATTCTCAACGGATTTTAATGCGGATTTTTTTAATAGATTAAGTTATTCAAGATGAAGTTTTAATATGTATAATAATATCCAAAAAACATATACAGAGTGTTTTGAAAAATGCTGTACATTTAAAATTCGATATTACTCAACGGATGTTGATGCGGTTTTTTTAATAGAGTAATTTAAGAGGAAGGTTTATTTGTATAATAATTCTCAAAAAAACGTATACAGAGTCACAGAGTGTTTAAAAAAATAGTTTATATTTAAACTCCGATATTACTCAACGGATTTTGATATGTTTTTTTTTTTTAATACATAGAGTGATTTAAGAGAAAGGTTTATATGTATAATACTATCAAAAAAAACATATACAGAGTGTTTAAAAAATAGTTTATATTAAAAATTCGATATTTACGTTACTATTCTCAACAGATTTTGATGCTGTGTTCAAAAGGAAGGTTTATATGTATAATAATATCTAAAAAACATATACTAAGTCTTTAAAAAAATAGTTTTCATTTAAAATTTTATATTGACGTTACTATTGCAATTGAAAAAAAGAGTTTATAGGAAGAGCGCACAGGTATCTATGGTATATAAAAAATATAGAATTGCCATACAGGGTGGGTCAAAAAGAGGTTATATTAAAAAACCCTTAAAAAAATTAATTATAACTACTTTAATATACCATCTAGAGATTTACAAAATTGCTTAAATTTAAAGATTTGCAAAATAGTTATTAGTTTAAAAATACATATATTATACAGGAAGTACCAAAAATTTATTAAGTTTCTTATCACTATTCAACGGATTTTGATGCGTTTTTTTAATAGACAGAGTGTTTTAATATATAGAGGAAGGTTTATATGTATATAATCATATCCAAAATCTTTAACGGTATAGGGAAAGGGGAATTGTTTTACTCCGAATTTAACGCATGAGAAGCCGCAGGCAAAAGCTACTATGTAGGTATTCTGCATTTTTTCATTTGCCTTGCCTGTAAATATAAATAGATGTATAAAAAAATAAAATTTTGATTTTTTTCTTTTATACAAGATTATGCACACAGATTTTAACTTCATTTTGGCCTTCGGGCCCCCACCACCAATTTGAATTTCTTAAAAACAAACCCGGATTTTTTTGTTTTGTTTTTATTCCTACAAACTTCGAAAAACAAATGTATCACACCTAATAATTATTTACCTTTTTTTTAACACGGCAACCATACAGCAACTGTAGGTCTTCATCTCTCTCTCTGATACATGTAGGTTGAATGAAAACAACCTTAATTTATAATTTTTTCAAGTGCGATACATCATTGATTTTGGAAATTCGTAGGCATTCAGAAAATTGAATAAAAACTCCAGTTTCTTATTTAAGAAAATCAAATTGGGGCCCCGGCAAAACATCGATGTTAAAATCTGAATGCACCATCTTGTTTAGAAGAGAAAGTTGTTATGGGAAAGTGAAGTTTACTTTAAATTATCTCTTTAAAATAGGTCAAAAAATTAATTTTATTTTCAAAATTTTTGTTTTTTTTTCCAAATATTACAAAATTAAATAGACATTTTAAAAGTTTCTAAACAGTATCTGAATAGCCTCCAAATTTCCCCAAAACTTTTCTTATTTAAGGGGTTATTTTGGTCTAGAGGCAGGTAATTTTTTGAAATGGCGTAAAAAAGCAATTGATATTTTTAGTATCAATTTTTTTATAAGTTATTTATCAACACTTTAAAAATACAAAAAAGTTGGCACGTGACAATGTCAACGATTTTAACCCGCCTAGTAGTCCGAAAAAATTATAAAAAAGATTATTAATCTAGAGTAATGGCGCTTTAGCATGAACTAGGGAAAAGATGAAAACCCATTTTTTCACAAAATGGCGACAGTCTGAAAAATATTTTTTTATCGCATTTTTTTGACTTTATTGATTTTTTTAATAATAGTAAATATATTTTTCATCTCGTCTGTAGTTCAGGCTATAGCGGCATTGCTCTGATTTTTTTTAAATTTACTAGGAGGGTTGGAATCATGGGCATGGAGAGGCATAGAGAAACTTTCCTGTGGCCCTTACCGTTTAAGAAATACGTAGGGTGTTCGAAAAGTTTTGAGATATACGTACATTTATTTGATTTTTTCAAAATAATTTTCACATCGAATACACTTTTCCATTCTAACAAACCAGTCACTGAAAATAGCTTTCCACTTTTCATTTGAAATTTCAGCGCATATTTTATCCCAGGCCTCCAGTAGCGCGTCTTCTGTTTTAAACTTTTGTCCTTTCAGTTGGCTCTTGACAAAAGGAAACAACCCAAAGTCACACGGCGCCAAGTCGGGGCTATAAGGCAGATGTTGAAAAAGTCTCAAGCCTGCACCTGTCAAAAATTGACTGGTAAGGTCAGCTCGATGAGGTGGACCGTTGTCATGATGAAGGTACCAGCTAGCGAGTTGCGAGTTTGGGCGAATCACTATTAACTTTTCTATAAGTTTTGAAAGGCATACTGTAGTGTACCAGAGAGTATTTATGGTCTTCTGTTCTCGGAGCTCAACATGTTCAATTATTCCTCTTGAACCAAAGAAAACAACTATGATTATTTTTTTACAGATCTTGATTTGCGAACTTCGGTCGGAGTTTTTTCACCTTCGAGAACCCCTAGAGAACCTAATGCTGTTGTTTAGTGAAAGGTCGTAATAATAAAGATAAGTTTCATCTCCCGTGACGATCGACACTATGTCGTAAGATTTACACTCCTGGAATTTGGACATCATTTTTTTACACCAATTCACTCTTTGTGCCTGCTGCTCGGGAGTTAACTTGTGTGGAACCCAAAGAGTACAAATTTTTCTAAAACCCAAGTGCTCATGTATGATCGTGTGTAATGTTGCTAAACTAATGTTCAATGTCTCTTCTAACTGTCGATAGGTAATTCGTCGGTTACTTTCTATAGCTTTTTGGACGGCAGATATGTTTTCTGGGGTAACTACTTCACACGGTCGACCCGAGCGTGAGGCGTCTTCAAGCGAAAACGAGCCCCGCTGAAATTGTTTGTACCATCTGCATATGGTCGCACGAGATGGACAGTCATCACCAAGTATAGGCTTCATTTCTTCTAAACACTGTTCTTGAAATAACCCACATGAAAAGTTATATTTCAAAATTGCACGGCACTCGATAGTCGTCCACGACGCCATTGCGCTAAAATCGCTGGACACGAACTTGTGCAAAACTGATAGTTTACTAATAACTATGTAGGACTACGACTTGCATGACATGTACAAACACAAAACATCAATGTTACTTTCCTGCACCATTTAGTTACAAAGTATCTCAAAACTTACTGAACACCCTACGTACCAATACCTACATTCATCACCAGTTGTGGACACATTCTTTTACAAAGTGATTCAAGTTTTATGTTCACCATTGGAATTTCGAAAGGCATAGGAGGTATATACATAATTTACAAGGTTGATTAAAATAAATTAGGGCAATTTTGAAAATAATATAAATTTGAGTATTTCTGGAGAAAAGCGAGAAAACTCAATTTTTTCGATTTTGGTTTTTATTTATTTACTGCTCTATTTCTTATTAATTAAAAAACCCAAGTGCTCATCCATTGGGCACTTTTTTATATTTTTAAAGAAAGTAAAGTAATTTTAATTTTCAGATTCGTTTTGTTTTTACTACATGAACGGTTTTTAGTACGGACTTAAGTTTTAATTTCATTTTTGGGGAGCTCTTGGCCTTTAAAAATAAATGATGTGCCATAATTATGTTTTTTGATAATCCCCAACTACTCGCTTGTTTCTTTTATTTAGTGATTTTTTTCCATAATAGACGCTTTTTCCAGTCTTTATTTTTTCCATTATTATACACCTAAACTACGCTAGTAATGTATTTACACAGAACACAGAATTTTTACGATGTTTCAAGAACAAAACACCTTAACAATTATTGCTTGTTTGTATCAGATATAGGTTGGTTAAATTAGAACAATGTTGCGCAACTTAAATGTAAAATTTTTCGCTTAGGTACGCTTAAAAATGGTCAGTTAATTTTTAAACAATATTTTAAATAAATTGCAGAAAATTTAATTTTTCACCCTGGACAAATGCCGAAAATTTTAGCTCAGTAGCTCAAATAGAAGTAAAGTAATGATTTTTTTTTATTTTCTAATCCTCTAAATACACCCGTCGATTTTGCCCATTATAACGAGCTCCGAGATTTTGTGGCAAAAAGTTTTGTATCAAATTTCTAATCAATGGGTTTGAAAATTATCGAGTAAACACACCTACAAACACACACCCAAACACAAACAGGAAATTTTTTGTTGTGAGAATACATTTTTGTAATATTTAGATCCCAAAACGTCGAGAAATGCAAAAAAGCCAATACGTAGTTTTCTTTATACAGGTTATAAGTGATGGCTTTAGTTTTATGGGGATTATAAACTAATTTTTCAAGTAAAAAAGTTCATATAATCATATGTCCGGACTCTTCGTTTTTGAGATACAGGGCGTTAAAGTTTAAAAAAGGCGTCATTTTTAAAATATCTTAAAAACTCTTCAACTGATATGGATGAAATTTGGTACAATCATTTAATGTGATAAGGCACGTATAAAGCTTTACCTAGATTAAGATTATTGGGTCCAGTGGCGTCTCAGTGGGCACCACAGCCAATACTATTTAAAAAAAAGTACGCCACTGACTTTTTATAGTCTTTATATTTTTTTCCTAATAAACAATTAAAAATTCAACTTTTTAGTATTTTGTATTTGTTTCATACCCGCAATGTTTTCAAGAGAAGAAAATTTA
>JACEGR010010656.1:0-18120 GCA_014170235.1 Listronotus bonariensis
CGGTGACACCCAAGGAAAAGTAGAAGATCTTTGTTAAAAATTAAAGAAGTATCAGATTTTTGCATTTTTCTTAGACCTACATCCAGGGATCTAGACGTTGTGTGGTTAATTAAAAAGGTTTTATTTAAGGGTTATGTTCGAAAACGGAATGTAGCTACCACATCTACATGAATTTTATAGCATACCTAAATCCATGAATTTCCATAAGTACCAAAAAGAGCTGATAGTGAAATTTGCTGTATATGTCAAAATTTCTTAATTTTAAATCCATCATGTATTCGTGAAACGATGTCTTAAAAGGATATCTGATCTATAAAACAAAAATTAATACTAAGCTTTCATTTAAAATCGCAATTCATCATAATAAACTAGAGTCTTTTAGAATTTATTCTTAAAAACTTAAGGATAAATTGGCTTGGTTCAGTGCCTCTCTGGATGAGCTGTAGAGATGCATAAAATAGTGTTCAGCGTTCCTATATAAAGAGCACCTAGGAAACTATATTGGCCTTAAAAAGACCTGTAGGGTAGCTACAATGACCCAGTTTAATGATATTTATGTCAGACAGAAATTTTCGCTAATGTAAACAATAAAAAATTTCAATCGGACATAAATTTTTGGCCACACCCACTTGACTATTATGGCTGAATACATTACGTGTGAAAGCCAAAAACCGAAAATAGAATAGAATAGAATACATTTTTGGCTGTTTACATTAGTCAGAATTTCTGTCTGACATAAATTATCATGCAATAAATGTCAGATGTAGGGGAAGTTCGGGCAAAGTGAATACCTTAAGATGTTTGGGACTTTATCAAAAGGGTATAAGAGATAGCAAAAAAATAAATATTACAAATCTCTTTATTATTTGCTTTAACATATTTTGTACTCATTTAAGTTCAGAAGTAAAACAATAAGTAACTAAAAATTCAAAATCGTGTCATATTATTCACTTTGCCCAGACTCCCGGGTAAAGTGGATATGGTGCCACGGTAAAGTAAATAACCACCTTCTAATTACAAAAATCTAAAAATTATATTTTGTAACAAAACTTAAAACAGTAAAAACATTAAATTCGCATTTAAAGGTAATATATCTTAAAAATTAAGAATGACAGTTATCACAGATATATATAGTATTTATTGCATTCGAAAGCGGAGCATTGCTCATGGCACCATGTCAGACATGCACGACGTCGAATCCAATATTTAATTGGATTATCTTCCTTAATATATATTTTACCGCAAGAAATCATATAATATCTCCAAAAATTTTTTGGTTGAATCTTCTTAATCATTTAGAATAGGAACGTTTTTTGATTCTACATTTAGTTTTTAGTAATATTTCTTACTTTATTTTTTCAAACTTTTGCTTTTGCTCTTCTTTGATATGTAGTTGTCAACGATTTTGAGATAGACATTTAGCATCGTCCCTTAATCTTTATTGAAAACGGTACGGAATCTGCCAAATTTTCTTTATAGTCTGTATAAAGTCAAATAAGCCAACTTATACTTTTTTCCAATACCCTTCACTGACTCTCCAGATTTACATAAATTAATGGCCTTAATTATTTTTATTTTTGTATTTATTCACAGCTTCAATGGAATTATTTATAATCTGCAACTAAATAATCTCAAACCCGGGCAAAGTGGGTATCATATCCACTTTGCCCTATTCACTTTGCCCAATACTGCCAGTTTTGATGTAAGGCCAAATCCTGACAAAACTATTGATTTTGATTTAATGATAAGTATATTATAGGAAGCTACTTTTACATACAATAGAACTATAATACGCCCAAGAGTGACAAACAAATAATATAGAAAATTTCATCAAAGCACTTGCCTTAAAATATTGAAAATTATTTATCAAAAATACAATTTACCGTCGTCTAGACGCTGCGCGACTCGGCCTCGCGCTTAAGTGTTTGCCGCTCATTGAGGCATGATGGCCAAATGTTTCTGTGACCGCGCTGTTGATGTCAAACGATTAGTTTGGGCATAGTGGGGACTTTTCACTTTGCCCGGGGTGTTCACTTTATCCGGGTTTCCCCAAACCTACCCTAAGAGTCTTGTCAAGAGTATTAAGGAAAAATTGAGAAAATCGCAACCAAAATATCTTTTTAGTTACGCTTTTTTTTTTGGTTTTATTAGACTATTAGCATTGCTTTAAATATCTTACATCCCGTATCCCTATCCGTATCGTAACGCGCCTGCGCAGAAGCGATACGTTGGTTTCAATTCGTTACGACTTATCAATATGGCACACGTATCCGTATCGCGGTCGGTAACGTATCCCAACTTTGGTACGTCATAATTAGAAAAAAGAACCTAAAAGTTAAAAACATTGGATCCATAATTGCACCCATCGCTAAAATTACCCTGTCGAAAAATCCAAATAGAACCGAATTGGAATTTGGCATTCAATCCTATTCGATCTTGGTCGGTTTTTGCAATGGAATCAATGTGTTTTTTATTCGGATTTGTTTTGTGTTCCTATTTGGTTTGTTTAATCCTATTCATTTCTATCGAGACTATACGTTTTCGTTTGTTCCTATTCGAATCGATTTGTAATCCTTCACTACTAAAGTGTTTGTTCGTATTTGATTTTATTGGTATCTACACGCATTTAGTTTTTTTTTATTTATTCCTATTTGGTCTTATTTATAAGATTTTTATTTGATTGTATTAGTTATTATTAAAATTAATCCGGGTCTATTCGCGCCTATATGAATATATTCTGTTTTTTTTTTATTGTTTTTATTTATTCCTATTCATTTCAATTCGGTTGTATTTGCAATCATTTTTTTAAATCATATTTTTTTATCCTTGGACAATCCACGAAGCCTAAATACTAACGTACCGTGGGTGTCTTAAGCAGGGTAAGAGGAAGTTTGTTAACACGGGACTTAAAAACTTGAAGATTTGGGGGAAGGAAAGACCTCTGCTGGCAGTAGGTTCCACAGCCTAGAAACTCTAGGGATAAAAGAATGAACGAAATGGGAAGTTCGGGGCCTGCTAATTGAACCGTATAGGGATGCATACGCGCGGCACCACGAGTTTCTCTGTTGGGAGCTGCAAGAGGAGGGACTATACTGGATAATTAATTAAGAAGAAGCCGTAAAAGTATCTATAGAAGAGCGATAGATCTCCCACAGCTCGACGATGGGCAAGAGAAGGAAGTCTTTGAGTAAGTGAAGGATCATTAATAAGACGAACAGCCCTTTCTTTGAATGGCATCAAGAATGCTGAGGGTTGTAGGGGATGCCATTCCCCAGACATGAGAACAATATTCCAGAGAGGGTCGAATTTGGGACACATACAAAGTGTATAAATTGGAAGGAGAAAAATACTTTTTGGCTCGAAAAAGAAATTCAAGCTTTTTGAAGCCGTGGTGGCTATAGATACAATGTGTTATGTGTATGCCAGTTGAGGTTATTCTCAAATGTGACGCCCACAAGGTTAAATGTGCCCCGCTCTGCAAAACCTGGCCACTCATAAGCAAAGGATGAGTGTTTGATGATTTTTTTCGCGACAAGGAACATGACTGTGTTTTGGATGCATTAAATTGAACGAGATTTTTGGCGCCCCAATCCAATATCAAATTGATATCCTGTGAAAGAGATATCTGCATCGCCCTGCGTTTGCTTTCCAAGTCGGGTTGAGAGATTGGTTTGGGAACCTGAGAAGTGGAGTAAAGAGTACTATCGTCAGCATAACTATGAATGGGATTGGTTGTGGAAGAAAGAAGATTGTTGATGTGAAGAAGAAACAAAGTTGGTGTTAGTACTGAACCCTGAGGCACTCCAGCATTAATTTCGTGATAGCTTGATATTGGTTCTTATTGGAATCTATTCGGACCTATTCGCGCCCTTATGGATTTATTCTGCTTTTTAGTTGTTTTTGTTTAATCCTATTCGTTTCTATTGTGACTATACAGGGTGTTCATTTAAAAACTTTCCACTCAAGTTATCTTCGAAACGAGACAGATTTGAGAAAATCGCCGAAACACGTCAAGATATTTATTGAGGGAGAACGGTTTTTACAAAAATTGGACGGCGCCCTTTAACCCCTTAACCACCAGGGCCACCACCCCACAATTCTTAAATAAGAAGGCGGGTCGAGTGATACATCATTTTAAAGCTCCTGACCAGTACTTTATAACCCTAAAATATGAAGTCAATATTTTCACCTATTACAAAATGGCGGTACTTTAAAAATTACCTAAATACCTGATTTTGATGGCCACATTTCCGAAACTAATAAAGTTAGATGTACCTAATGTGGTGTTTTCTTAAAGCTCTTTTAAAGGTCTTTTTAATGGTGATACTGGTAGTAATATACAGGGTAGAAGAAAAGTACATATTTTTTATTTAAGAACCCTGTATATTATTTTACCATAAAAAGATCTTTAAATGAGCTTTAAGAAAATACCACATTAAGTACTTTTAACTTTATTAGTTTCGGAAATATGACCATCCAAATCAGGTATTTAGGTAATTTTTAAAGTACCGCCATTTTGTAATAGGTGAAGCTTTCAGTCAGGAGCTTTAAAATGATGTATCACTCGACCCGCCTTCTCATTTAAGAATTTTGGGTTGGTGGCCCTGGTGTTTAAGGGGTTAAAGGGGCGCCGTCCAAATTTTTGTAAAAACGTTTCCCTCAATAAATATCTTGACGTGTTTCGGCGATATTCTCAAATCTGTCTCGTTTCGAAGATAACTTGAGTGGTAAGTTTTCAAAAAAACACCCTGTATATTTTTTGTTCGTTCCTATTTGAATCTATTTAAACCTATTTGGATTTATTTCTCTTTTGTATTTGTTCTCATTTAATCCTATTCGTTTCTATTGCGACTATACGTTTTTGTTCGTTCCTCTTCAAACCTATTTGTAATATTTTTATTTGATTGCATTGTTTCTAATTTGAATCTATTCGGACCTATAAGGATTATTATTTTAAATTACGTTACGTAAGTAGGCTTTTAGGCTGTGCTTTTAACCTTTTTTGATAGTCAATGTATTAAAGTCCACGCGTTTAGTAAAGAGGCCACCGACGTCATCATTATCTACGCGAAATCTTCTGTAACTCTCTTTCAATCGCGGTTTCGAGGGCTTCGTATCGTTACTTAAAAAGTAGGCATTTTAAAGATTTAATTTTTAAAAATAAATATCATTTTAAATATGGGATGAGGAAATAAGAAGAGATTTTGCGCAGAAAATGATGTCGTCGGTGGCCTCTTTACTAAACGCGCGGACCCTATCTCTCGTTGCGTATACGGATAGGTATAAGTGTGCATATTTAATTTTATGGTGTTGCTTTTTGTCTCTAATATGGATGTGGAGGGGAGGATAACCATCTTTTATGGCGGAAAAGTTGAAAAAGTGGCCATCGGAATGTAGCAAATTGGGATGGCGCCACAGTAGCCAGTGGAGGGATTTTGATATTTCTTTCCTTTTTTATTTTGTATCTATCTGTTCTTTTTCTTTTTGTATCTCAGTCTAATAATTCATGCTCATTGGTTAAAAAATTTCCTCTGGCGACGGTGGCGCCACCTTAAGTTGCTCCTTTCAACGGACACTTTTTAAAACATTCAGATGGTTATCCTCCCCTCCACCATCCATAGTCTCTAATAACAAAACAGAAAATACTTACGACGTTGGCAGACCTTATTAGTACTCCGGACATATTTTTTCTTGCCTTATAATACGAGGTACTATTTTTAAAACAATTTGACCTTCAGTGAAATTAGCTATTTTTCTAAAATAAAAATATAAGTTTTTAAAACAACAAATCAAAATTTTTACAAAAAAAATACATCTATGTATATAATGTTACTATTTCCGAGTTTTTAAAAGTAACACTTTTCTGTCTATTACTTTCGGCCCACGAGAGATAAGTTAACTTTGCTCCCGTGAGCAAAACAAGTCTAAGTAAACGTAGAAACCGTCGCAAAAATTTGAAAAAATTGTTAAATTGACATCTTGTCTGATATTTTAGGCAGCTCTGTGAAACCTCCATCTGTGATAAATGTATAAAAGCGTAATTATTTGATAAATTAAAAATTATTTTATTAGGTTGAGACATTTTTATTTAAAAAATATAAAGGAAACAAAGAAAACGTGGTTGTAAATAAAGTAGTGTACTAACCTGAGTGAAAAGTCTCATTACTGTCTTCAGAAATGGTTCACCTCGGCGCTATGCACCTATGTAAACGATCCTTTTCTCTCGACAGTAATAAAGCACTTTCCACCCCTGTATGAAAAGTACTATGTGTGGATTGTTTCAATATAAACATAATATTGAGTTTTGTATCGTTATATCTTTTAGCAGCTATTTTAGCTTCAATTACACTTCCTTACATAAACATGATACATAACGTATGTCCTAAAAGTTTTGGCACAAAACTCATTGTCTTTAATTTTAACAAAAACAAAATAATATCAAGTTGCTTTTGAAAACAAAAGTTTTATTTACTGTCAGTTGAGATTTATTTATTTTGAAGTTTTTGCTTTAAGATGTCGTATAAATTAGAAATAAGAAAAAGTATCTACAAGTTAGTTGGGCGGATACCCAAAACTGAAATCTGTCGAATATTCCAGAATAAAAACATTTCACGCAGAACCATTTATAGAACAATAGCGGAGTGCGAGCAGGGAATACCATGTCTGAATCTCCCAAAAGTGGAAGACCACGTGCATGTACCGCACAGAGGTCAGAGAGATTGGTGAGAAGAGCAAAAACCAGATTGGAATGTCAACGAGGAGACTGGCTAGGCAATACAGATCTTCTAAGAGTACGATATCGTTGGAATTGAGGAGGAATGGTATTAAATATAGAAAGAGACTTAAGTGCCCCAAATACTCTCAAGCGCAGCTTCTTCGTATACCAAGATGTTGTCGTCAACTGAGGCGGGTACATTTTGCCAATGAAAAAATCATTATTTTAGATGACGAAAAGTATTTCACATTGAGTAATTCTGAAATGAAGGGAAACGATGGATTTTATACGGACAACGTAGAGGAATGCCCTGACAATGTTAGATACAAACATAAAGCGAAATTTGCAGATAAAATCCTTGTCTGGTGCGCAATTTCTAACAGGGGTGTATCCCGACCTTTTGTGGAAAGAGTGAGGGGTGAAGCTTTGAATAGTCAGAGCTATATTGATAACTGCCTTTCCAAATTGCTTCAGTTTGTCCGCGAACATCATGCTAATGACGATATCATGTTTTGGCCAGACCTAGCATCTTGCTATTACTCAAGAGATACCCAAAACTGGCTTCGACAACACCACATACCTTTTGTTCCCAAAAACGATAATCCTCCAAACTTGCCGCAGGCTCTCCCAATAGAGGATTTTTGGGCTGTACTGTCTAGAAACGTTTATCATGAAGGCTGGGAAGCACAAGATGAGGAACAATTAAGACGGCGAACTTACGAGAAATTAAGAGAAATTGAACTGAATTCCGTCCAGGACCTCATGAGAGACATTCGAAGAAATTTGCGTCTGGTAGAGCAGAATGGGCCACTCCACATAATTCGATAGTATAGTTTAGTTAAGTATTGAGTTGTAATTTATGATAACTAGTTAGTGTTTAAATAAATTTCTCCATTTAAAAAAATCCGATAAATATTGTGTGCCAAAACTTTTAGGACATACGTTATTTGTACATTGGCTTCGAAACAAAAATTCTTTTCTATAAAAAGAGAAAAGAACAAAAAAACGAGTTTCCGTTAAAACTGCAAGTTTTTTTACATTTTTACGAGGTAGGTAAAAAATTTGAGAAGACGCTGTCTCTTCAACAAATAAAATACTGATAACAAAATGATTTAATGGATGGTCTTCTTGTTGGGTACACGCCTGGAAAGAATGGGACCGCTTCGGTCTTGGTCCCGGGGTATACGAGCTGATCCTGTTCAGCCCTATTGACCCCTATGAACTGGCCGGTCGCCTGAAACAAAATTAAAGAAAAACCCCCAAAAACCCAAAAAGCCAGTTCATAGGGGTCAATAGGGCTGAACAGGGTCAGCCCGTATACCCCGGGACCAGGACCGAAGCGGTCCCATTCTTTCCAGGCGTGTACCCAACAAGAAGACCATCCAATAAATGAATCCGCCTAACCAATATAGAGCATATCTTCAATAAATAATTTAATGTTACATAACTTTAAAAAAAAATGTGCGTGCGTGACTTCCCGAGGCGATTGCCAACAACTAACGCCGCCACTGCTATCATACCTCATTTTAACCCCCACATTGATTCCAGGATTAAAAATTTCGTAAAAGTTTATATGGTAATCATCGTATGCATAGAGAATCTTAACATCCATATCCATTCTTGTTTTGAATTTCCGAAATATATGCAAGAATATCAGTAATATTTCTTTTTGACTATCTACCAACAAGAACCAACTATACAAAAATTCAAATTTGCCAAATTTGTTCAGTTCGGATGCCTTAAAAAAAGGTTAATAAAAAGGGTGTCCTAACACTATTATTTATACACGAAATAATTTCTCCCCTGTACAACATAAATAAAAAAATGTTTGTACACATTAATTTTAAGAATAGTATTGGTAGACATATAAAAGGTGCCTCAAAAACATAATTTTACACTGTTAAGTAGATATTTTTTAATGGAGACACTGTATATACACTTAATAGGTTTGTTCCAGCAGAATGTTGGAAACATGTTGGCAACAATCATAAAACGAAGAACTTGTTACAAACATTAGTTAGAAATGTTGGCAACAGTTTTCTGCTGGAGTGAAAAATAAACTAGGCGTGCATACTGCTTATACGTCAATAAAAGAAAGGTTATGTTAAAAATTTGTCAGTAATGTTTGAAGAAAGTTTGCAAACTTTTCAAACAGTTTCCAACATCTTAAAACTAACTGCTGGAACAACAAACAATTGTATAATGTTACAAACATGGCACTGCTGGAACGACAAATTTGACGTGCGCAGAATTCGACGGTTGCAAACATTTCTGACAGCCTGCTGGAACAAACCTATTTCAATTATTGCTGGTTTTTAAGAAATCAACAGTATGTCGATATACTCATTTAAGGTAAAAACTACGAAGAAGAAAAAGACATTATAATATTACTTGACACTTTGACATTGACAAGATTGTTTAAAAAATAATTAGAACCAAAATATTTATTTCTTAATGATTATCGATTATGAACAAGAATCCAATAAAAGATGTATTTTTTAAAATATACATGGTGTTTCATTAAAAAAAACTTTCTTGGCAATGTAAATGTTATTTTTGAGACACCTTTTCACTGTGAATAAAATTAGTGTTTCCAAACCAACAATTTATTTTAAATCCTAATGTTTTTTTGTACCTTGTACAGAAGCAAAGTAATTTCGTGTACAAATATATTTGGGGCAATCTGTATACAGTGTGTCTTCGTAAGTAAGGGAAACTTTTTTAATATTGGTTTTACGAAAAAATATATATTTTTTAAAAAGTTCTGCATGGTCCATAACCTAAAAGCAACCATCAGATATCAAATTGTTTCAGTCCTTTACGAGGTTTGGCCAAAAATGTAATTTTTGCTTAAAAATAATGTACTTAACTGTATTTTTTCTAATATCAAAAATTGTTATAAAGAAAAGATGTTTTGAATTAAAAATAACTTCTAAATATGTAATTTTGTTTATTTACACAAATAAAAATAAAAATTTTTGTTGTTTTTTTTTCTGCGATAATGGTGAAAATTTAGGTCTGTACATAAGTGCACAATATTTCATGATTATAAATGTCATAGAACAGTTTAAAATAAACTTATAAATTTATTGTTATCGAAGCAAGATAAAAGAACAAAGCACTAATGTAAAAACTAAAATTTTCTCAATTTTCGCAAAAAAAATCCAAATTTTTTTTTTGGAAATGAAAAATATAGTATATTTGAAAATAATTTTTAATTCTACACATTTTTCTCTATAACAATTTGCAATATTGGCAACAATAAAGGTACTTTACTCATGAGCCATAAATAAATTTTTGGCTAAGTCTCGTAGATGACTGACACAATTTGATATCTGATGAATGTATTTTATGTTTTGAAACATGCAGGGATTTTTATAAAGAATAACTTTTTTCGTAAAATTATTAATAAAATATTTTCCCATATGACGCCAACTTACGAAGACACACTGTATACATATAAGAAAAACTTTTTCCTACGACCACATGTGAAAATAGTAAATAGCACACTGTTTTCATGCATAGAAAATGCCTTATATCACACTAGTGTTGCAAAGTACTTTACAACATTAGTGTTGCAAAGTATAATATAAAGCTGTCATCGCTGTCATTGTTATTTAAAACAAATTTGGAGTTATCAGGCTGTTTACATTGAAAAAGCCATGCAATATTTTTTAATGAGGACCTTTTTAATTCTCAAATAATAAAAAGCGACTAGGTAGGTGATTTTTGATATAAAAATATTGTTAAACAGTATAATATATCGCAGTAAGGAAAAGTATATATCACCCTAGTGATGCAAAGTTTTCAATTGTTTTCTTATTTTTTCCGTGAAGACAAACAACTTTTATTGTTTTTTTGGTGAATAACTTGTGGTCGTAGGAAAAATAGTGTACATTACTTGTGTGAAAATCACTTTCTTACACGCGTGGGTTTGTCGCACTCGGCTGACGCCTCGTGCAACAATATTTCCACTCGCGTGAAATAAGTCATTTTCCACCATTGTAATGTAATATACTATTTTGCCAAAATTGTTTGGATAAAAAAATATACAAATGTTATTTATTTTATATTTTTCCAACATTTTCTTTTAATTTTTCTTTAAATTATAAGGTGAACAAATTAAGGAAAAATAAAAAAAAATGTACATATGAAAACGGATGTACTGAACCTCGCTTAAAATACTTTCAGCCTCTTCGCATTCCATATGTACAAAATAGGTGAACTTCTCATATCGCTGTGTATTTATTTTAGCTAAGGAATCTTTCTCGACTTTTGCAAAAACAACTCGAACGTCAAAATCTTCCTGCAAACTCATTTTATGCATCTTAACTTTGTCTAAAAAATAAAAAAAGCAATAAAATTGTATTTGTAGTATGGCGTCTAATGTATTTATTTGGATAAACTTTTTAAACATATATATGAAATGATAATCAGGATATGCTCTCTGTTATAGGAATCTAGAACATTAAAGTTCCCTAATGTTCATGTTTTCTTACCCCTTTTTCTCTCCCCACCAATACAAATGTCAAAAAGATTAAATGGAAAACCGGATTAAATAATACTTCTCCCTAACTTTTTTAGATTTTTAAAATCGGTTTAGAAAATTTCGGAAAGATTTGCCCCAAGTACCGGCCTTCCAAGCCGGTGGCTTACCCTACCACTTTTTATTTTTTTAAATATCTAAACAAAATTTGGTACGTAGGTTTATCACATAAATTTGCATTTTTTAACGAATTTCTGTTTAGCCTGAAACAACATTGGCTTGTTTATTTTAAATGAGACAACCTGGTATATTTTTACTAATTTGAATAATAAACGACATTTCGAGTTCAATGACAGTGCTTTGGGTACTTTTTAAAATATAATCTGCAAATATTTTTAATTTTTTAATTAAAGTGCCATTCATGGGATAAAATCGACCAAAAAGTAAAATATATAAATTACTAGTCATACTATCTAGTTACCATTTTACTGTGACTCCTTGGTCTAAAATTTACTGTTTGGTCGCATTTATTGGACCTTAGATTCAAAATTAAAAGTATCTAGAGGTTAGATGCATAGATAACCTATATTTAGATCCGCAGTGGCAAGAAGCATTTTTCGGATTTTTACGACCTCGCGCAGTAAACAAACGAATGGGTGGACGAACATGCGCACTTAAAAGCCGTGGCAAAATACAAACACCGGTACCCCGTACCCTTTGTCCGCGGTCTGACCGTGACGCTTATTAGTTAAAGTACTTCGAACAGAAAGCCAGGATGCCGTCAACAAAGTCTTTCCGATAATGCGGACAGAGGCAACAATGAGACGAGCAACTAAATGTAAATAAATTATCCCAGAGAGAGATAGCTGCTAGGCCTTCCTTGTCTGTCTTCAAGGAAGGCAAACGCAGATGGCGCGTGAGTCGACTTTATCGTTTGCCCGCCAAATTCAAAATATATAGCTGTGCTATTTTTGCCCTAAATGTTAGGTACTTGTTTTTGTTTCCTTTTAATATAAAATATTGGGGTTTAGTTCAATAATTACACACACCTTATTAAAAATGTCATTTATTTGGTTTTTATAAAGATTTTTTCTTACAGGTAACCATGTCAATATTACCTTAAATTATCTGTTGAAAAGCACAAATTTAATATATACACTGTGATCACTAATAAAAGTCAAGATTCAAAGTCCAATTAAATGTAAAAAACCACGAAACACACAATAAATCACAGAAAATGTAAACAAACTGTCCAAACAAATCGGCCATTGAAAAATATCAAACACAAATATCGATTAACATTTCGGCGTGACTGCCTGCGGCAACGTTTGTCAAGTTAAAAATATTCGATTCATGGTATATTTTCTTTCTCTTAATTAGATGTGAGCCAAAAAGGACATTAAAGTTTACATGCAGAAATTGTAAACAACTTGGCAACCAGGGCAAAGCGATGATTGCTCCATCTACGATAGCCTGCCATGATGAAAGACAAAGACATATTTATTGGAACTTGCGTTAAACCAGAAAGAGATAAATACAATGGACAAATTGTTAGGACCAGTTACTCGTCTCATTCTTGTCTCTGATGCGGATAGTTTGTTTGGGGCCAGGTGCGTTTACCCTCAATTTGCTTGCGTACAAACCGGTTTTTTCGCCCATGAAATGTAACTTTTGTTTTGCGCAGGTTATAACATTGGCAATCCATCGAGATCAGTGGTTAGATGTCGAAATGTAGCCAAAGCAGTTACTTTTTACTTTAAATGTCATTTTCTATTTAACTCTTAAATGACAAGATAACCTTTTTCATACATAAATGACAACATGGGTCGCATATGACCCTATGTAAAATTATTGGTATTTTAAAGGTCAAACAGCAAAAACCTATATAATTTCTTTTTGTCGGTTATTTTGTAATTAAACCAATGATTTTGTATAAAAAAATATATTTTTGCATATCTTCGTTAGATTACATTTCAAAGCATTATTTGTGTGCAGTAAAGCATTAAGTCTTTCAATTTTGTTTTATCGGTCTGTCTTGGATATCTTTGTGCTTTTAAAAAGTGTATCTCATTTTTACCTAGTTTTTTGAGTAACAATTTTATTAGGCATGTTGTCGTCAAAATAAAATTTTCAAGCTCCTATCACTCAGTTTTTGTCCTCTAAGGTTTAGGAAGATGCAAAATTACATATTTCCCTGTCGTGTATATTACAAAAAGGTTTAGAGTGCCATCTGTAACCAATGCTTCCATAAATCACTTTTTGTAGATGTGCCTAAGATACTTCATCATCACGATTAACTTTTAGTTGGTTCATACACTATTTCGACTGAACTCACTTCTTTCTCTTCTTGTTTTTCAGATTCACTTCCAAAATTACTTAAGTAATAATAATTATTATTGTCAATATCCTTATACCTTCTTCACGTCGTCTTTTAATCTCTATTAGTTCCTTTTAACTTCAATATTCTTTTTGATGGACATGTAATTTTTGTTAAGCAAACAACAACACCGGTCGCCTGCGACCCCAAATACCTATAAAGGTAGGGCCTTACATATCCGCACCGAGTCCGATTTTACGGTGATAAAGGAAAGTCGAGCAAACTAATTCGAAATATTTAAAAGCAACTTTTATGTTCTTAAAAATTTACAAAGCATTTTGGTCAAGCTAAGTCTATTGTTTCATTTATCTGTTTGTTTAAATAAAACAGATATTTCTACTTATCTCTGTTCCCTTTTTTCCAAACTTTAAGTGTAGTATTTATAGGTAAAAGTCTAGCCACACATAACCGCAACGATGTCCTACAAGACCCGCATCGTAGCACAAAAGTGTGTCGTACGGTGTGAAACATGCCCAGCAAGTGAAATCATACGTGAATCGGAGTTGGTTGGATAGCGGCGATGTTCCCCGAACCAAGCTTTAAGTTTATGGGCATCACCTTTTATTTCTGTTCATTACGCATAAAAATTAAAAGTAAGTAGTTAAAGGTTACTTGTTGTAAACAAACAATAGAAGAAAAAGTGATTTAATAAGTATTAAAAAGTGTATAATAATGTTAATGTTACATCTTGTAAATAATATGTAAGTAAAACTTACGAATACATTGTCCTTTTTGTTTTATAAGTTATGTTTAATTATTTTTTTAAAAAAATTAAAGTAATGTTTGTTTACTTGTTAAAAAAATGCGGTGCGGGGTATGTGATCGAGCACGGAGCGGTGATATTAAGCCTACGGCATTTAATTACAATGGTACAGTTTAAAACAGTGGAGGCAGTGTCTAAAATATTATTCAGAGGGGTCACGGGCGACCCGTGTTGTCGTTTAAGGGTTAAATAGCTAAAAATATATCAGGTGCCTCATTTAAATTAGGGGAGTTAAGGTAGATTCTGGCTAAATCAAAAGTGATATAAAAAATGAATTTGTAAAAAAACTCATTTAGGTAATATACCAACTTACTAGATTTTATTTTGATATTTTAAAAAATAAAAAGTTATAGGGGTGAGCCACCGGATAGGGGGACCTTGTACTTAAGGGGATATTCTCGGAATCCACTAAACCAATTAAAAAAACTCAAGACCAATAACGAAGGATTTAAATTCCTATAAGATAAGGAATCACTTAATCCCCTTTACCATTTAAACTTTTTAACATTTGCGTTAGTGGTGGTGGGGGAGGGAGAAAGACTAGATTTTCAGAAAGTTCAGTGGTAAAAGTAAATAATGGCTAACTTGATTCGATCAGGAGATACAGAGTGTTTTTCAAATTTTGTCAACTTGGTCAGGCACTTTTAACTCGCTTGATATCAGAGATTTAAAAAATGTAGAATGAAAAGTTTTAGGCATTTTAACGAAAAACTTAATGGGGTAACTATATTTTTGCATTGACGTTTATTCTAAAGTTATAACACAAAGTTGTTTTTTCTTTTTAATGAAACTCCCTATATATTTTATCACCAATTAAAGAGTCTCTTTAAAAGCCTTAAAAAATACCACTGATATATTTAATTTGTCATAGTTTTGGATATATAGCCATCGTCAGGAATTCGATAAATAAAACACCCTGTGTATTTTATCAGCATTAAAAAGACCTTCCTGAAACGCACTTGCATGAAAGCAAATGACAAATGAAGGTTTTGATAGACACGATTCAGATGTACCTGTCAGTTCAGCGTCAGTTTTGGTAGCTGGTGGTGTGATCAACTTGAACATAAGCGTAATTCAGAGAAAAGATTTTTTTATTTTCGTCAATGTATTCATTACTTTCAACTTTCCAAAAGCATGGATAACCTTGGTACGTATCTATAAAATCACGCAATACATCTTCCTGGCGCCAAAGAGCCATTTTGTTAACTCAAAACCAACAATATAACCCCGTAAACGACATTCCTAAACTGAAACCTTAACTGACGTATCCTACACATGCACAAGTTTGCACAATGCGCGCCACGAAAAATCAAACTCGGACATCGAATCGTATACCAAGCTAGATGTGGCAGTTTTTTAAGACACACGGTCAAATTTGGGCGCGAGCTTTGGTTTCTTTGACAGATGTGACAGTTTTGCATGACCGTGTATACCCCGGTTTATATTAAGCGAGTTACAAGTGAATTGACAAAATTTAAGAAACTATCTGTATCTCGAAAATGAATTAATTTAGCCATTTACTTTCACCACTAAAATTTCTTCGAAAATTTAAATCGAGATTGTGCAATCAGATTTATTCTATCTCTTTTAGTTTACTAGCTATACCCTGCAAAGTTAACAAACGCCACTCTGTACAAATTACGGAATTATACGAAGTGGCTCATTGTAATTAAAATGCACTCTATGTAAGTCAAAATTCGAAAAAAACATATTGTATGCGATCAGTCCAACTTCGTAAGATATTTTATTAGAAAAAAGCTAAAAGACTACAAAACAAGAGATAATAAAAGAACATAATAAAAAAAGTTATGTTTAAAATTAAAGTTTCATTGCACAACTATAAGTTAAAAAATTACGTCTATCCTTTAACTAAAAAATCTCTTTTTCCTGTTATTACAAATCCTTACCTTGACGTTTCCAACATGTAAAAAACACCGTAAAACTCGGCTGGTAAAACTTTAAGCAGCTCAGAATGACCTGATGATGAACATCGGATTGAAGTGAACTGGCCAGAAAATATAAAAGCAGAAAAATTCGAAACATTTTTCTGATTTTTTTTGGGTGTTTAACGCTGGGTGGAAAAATTAATAATAATATTCGATTGCAGTTTTACTAGAAACATTGGGTTTATAATTTTAAGAGAGTTTAAAGAGGGATACAACAAAATATTTTTTTATTTCGTCACTATTAAGAGGGATTTTTGCTCAATGTTCAGAAACTCAAAGGATGTAAAAAGGAGTTATTTTTTTTATTGGATATATTCTATATACAGGGCGTTTCAGAATAAGATACCGCTTCTTAAGGGTGTGCATCCTGAGGTGATATAAAAAACTATGTGCTTAATGTCTTAACTTTTGAGATGTAGCGTGGTAAAGTTTTAAAAAATATACAGGGTAATTTTTAAGTTGGTATTTTCTTTATAACACTGTATAATGTGCAAGAATTTAGGATTTTTTTTAAATTAAGTGTCAGAAAATGCTTTCTTTCCGAGGTACAGGGTCTTGAAGTTTTAAGAAAAAAATACCTTTTTATCATACCTTTCCTACCACTCCAGATATTTGCAAAGATTTGTTAATTTTTTTTTACCCTTTTATTACATTTTTACTGTAAAAGGTAAAAAAAAATCGAACAAGCATGTATTTGGTTTATCAATATTTTTCGTAGAGAAACGGTTATTCTTTTTAAAAAATAAAAGCCATTGTGATCCATAGCAAAATCTTAAAAATTTGATATGGTGTTTTGTATTTAAAATTCGTTTTTGGTAAATTTGTATTAATGTATGGTCAAATACTTACATTACTACAATTTTATATGTCAATAAAAAGTTTTTACCAAATCAGATTTTAGCGATTTTCCCATGCGTCAAAACCGTTCATCGTACGGAAAAATATTACAAGAACAAATTTATCCCAAAGTTAATGAGTATTTTAAAAATAATATTGATTGGAGGAGAAAGACAATGGAAAATTATTTTTTCTTCAAATATTAGATCAAATTATATTCGACCAATGGTAATTTTTTTTAAAACTAAACATAACTAGCAAAATCTCTTTGGTGTATTCCGTAAAAAATCTAATATTTAATTCACATCTTAAAAAATAATTCATTTTCGAAAAATCTAACTACACCACTGGATTCTACGTAACAATGTCTACTAACATTTGTTTTTACTTTTGTTCTAAGATACAAGACAACTAAAATAAGAGGAGGGTCCGAAAATAGAAAAAATGTCTTTCGCCCTATATTTTAAAAACAAAGATAGCTATGGAAATTCTTTAGTGCCATCTTTCGTTTCATCAAAAAAAAAAGAAAAAAACATTTCGCGAAAATCTCAAGTTTTTATCTCTAATGATAATCAAGGTACTCTGCAATTGTAACAAAATTAGGACACCCTGTACAATACCGCCAATACGGTTTTTCGTAGTAAAAAAAGGATTCTCGTACCAAGAGGCTTTATGAGAACTAATAAAATATTTAAAATTTATTAATTTTAAGTAAAAAACCAAACTATTCAAAATTCTGGATTTACCATTTTTTTTAACACGCTTTTATTAGCTTAGGTTGTATGTATGTATGTAACGGAATCTTTAAGCTTAATTTTCACTAACTTCCAGCGATTCGATTTCTTTGAAACTTTGCACACGTATCAAGGACCCATGACAATGCAATAATCTGCAAACAGTATCCCGTTATCCTGATTAGGATCGCCAGGATAAATAAATTCCTTTATAGATTTTCTGTAACAGAGAAAGAGCTAGTGCGCGATCTGCGCATGCGTG
>JACEGR010010657.1:0-18118 GCA_014170235.1 Listronotus bonariensis
TTTTTTATGTAAATAAATTTAAAATTAGAATGTTTATCGAGGAGTAAAATACAAAGGGAATAAAACAGTTATTTCGTCTTAAATGTGAGCATAACAGGAACTCCCTAAATTTTACAGAGCAGATATTAATTAATTTTCCACCTCGCAAAACTCCTTCGAGCCAAACGTTGTTAATCAATAAAGTCATTTGTAATAGTATAGGAGGTGGCAACGTTTTAAAAAAGAAGTTTAGGTTAGCTGATTTTTGATTCTGGATAGACCCTGGGCTGTCTGGCTAGCGATAGTGGTTGTGTAGTTCGCATCCTACCTGTACAAGTAATAATCCAAGGTTTTGAAAACATTTTAGGAAAACTAATTTTTAATTTCTTGTCTTTAAATAGGTTTGCCAAACTTATTTTTTTAATCGCCAGACACATTTACCATTGCTAATTACATAGTTCCTTTAAGCCGTTAGGTATATTTTGATGAAACTTGGAACGATAATATATAACCAAGGAGTTTTTGGCATATCAGTGACAGGTCTGAATTTCAAGGTCACAGCCGGGCGCCAACGCAACCGCCACCGTCAGCCAGACACCCGAGAATCTACCCGAAAGAGAAGGGAGAACAACATCAAAATATCAGCCAATCAAAAATTCTTGTTTTGCCGACATTGCTACCTCCCGGACTATATATAACTAAAACCAAAGTAAACTTTTGACACTCTGTATCTGTCATATCATTTACTTTTGGGCTTGAGTTATATCGTCATATTCTAGTCTCAGAAATCTGTGGTAGAATTTTTTAGGCACTTCTAATATGAATATGGTAAAATAAGGAAAACGTGTGAATGTGTTTGCGAAAAATATAATTCCAAATTTATGGCAAGAAATTATTTTGTTAGAACCTAATTATTCTTTTTCCACGATATTCGAATAACGAACATAAATAATGTAGTCCCGGAACACTTAAACCGCGTATGAATTTTTTATGGTTCCTTTCTCTTCTTCATTTACTAGTTCACACACATATGGATTGTATAATGACGCATTCTAATAATTAAAAAGTTAAAAAAGTGTTAATAAATTCTTAAATCGATTTGTTATAATTATCCTTATGTCCACACTTATCAATTATTGTTAACGATTTTTCTTAACGAGTTATTCCGACAGCTATAAATTTCACTTTTGCTTTGTTTTTCTGTTATTTTCTTTTTCCTGGTTTAGCTTTCGTTTGAGACTGGTATTATAAGCGATAAAGTATAAAAAAATATAACCGTAAAAGAAAATAACACTTTCCTTAATGACGTTGTTTAATTGAAATTAACAAAATTACCTAGTCTTGAAAATAGCAAGTTCTTGGTATTTCATCTTTATCGACAATTGCAGCGATTGCAAAAATTCATTAAAAGGAAATTGTTCAGAGTGGAATGCAGGAGGTAGTCTGGGCGGTAGGGAAAAGTCGTATTTATATCGGACACCTTAAGTTTTTAGCCTCTATAATTGAAAGGTATAATTTTAATATATTATTTGGAGGGTATGCCGGAACAACGTTCTAACCGACATCCTGGTCTTAAGTTGGATTTGCATAAAAAATGTTCTGGTTACGCATAAGCCCTAACCGTTTCACGCAAATCTCTCAAAATTTTGTCCTTGTGGAGATGTCAAAGCGATTACACACATCCTTATATCCGCGTAACAACGTTCTATGTGCCCTGGCAAAAAACTTTCCTATATTTCATTAAAGTGGGCCAATGTCCTAGCCAAGTCAAAAGCAGGGGCTCGATAAAGGGACGGCTGTGGGAGGCTTATTTTTTTTCAGTTTTCTAACAAGTTTATCAATAAGTTTATAGGTAAACTGTTTGCCACATTTTGGTAAACTATTTACAACATTTTTGAGACGCAACGATTGGCCCAGTTCTTGTCTGGCGTCTTGTTAAGATTTTGTTTTATTGGATTAAAATAATTTCAACCGAGTGCTAATGAACCTTTGTTTATAGATTGAAACCTTCGTATTGTAAGTAACTTAATATTAAATATTTCATTATTTTATTTCTTTTAAAGTAATCATAACTTTTATTATATTGTGTAAGAGCAGAATAGTTCTTCATAATGTATAAAAGTTTTAATTTTCCTAAAATGTTAAATAAACTTTTTAATTTTATTCTGGAGAAAAGCCAAATAATATTTTGTTTAAATTTAATCTCCCAGAAACCAAATAAAGCATCAAATAACCTAAAAATTGTTTAAAACCATACTGTCCTTTCCTAACAACGTCACAATAAAAGACGTTTGACCCATTAAACGTAAAAGAAGGTCGTAAGAGACTTGTTTCCGTGTAAAAACGTTGTAAGTGACATAAACATATGTAAAACGTTGTTTTAGGAATTTTTTCTTGCCTTCAGAACTTTTTATTAAAGGTTCATAAAAAGATGTTGTTTATTTTAAATGCAATAACATATCCTTAAGTGTTAATTGAAAGAAAAATAAAAAGCGTTTTTAGTTTTTTCTCAAAACTAAACTTTTGGCGGTTAGAACGTTGTTTCGGTATACCCTTCAATTAATAAATCATTTTCAAAAAACTTAATGATTATTATGTTACATGACATTTTAAACAAAAAAGAACTAAGAGTTCTTAACATAAAAAGGCATTTGTCTTCCCCGGCAGCGCAGCGGTCAGAATACCTCACCCGTACCTAGATGACCCGAGGTCGAATCCCCAGTCAGGAAGACATTTTTAGGTAGTTGTTTTATCATGTTTCAGTGCTTGGACAACGTTGATGGAACAGGGAAAAATATGAATTAAAATCTGATAACCCGACACACACAGTACTATGTACCGATACCTGATACTTGGGCATAGGTCGTCGTAGGCTGAAAAAATAGAACGAGTACAGATATACAACTATCTAGGACCAAATATTAACCAGTCAAATGATTATACACAAGAAGTTAGAATAGAAAAGGCTCGAAATGCGTTTAACAACATGAAGCATTTTGTAGCCGAAGTCTGAGCCTAACGTTAAAATTAAGAATGCTAAAGTGCTATGTTTTCTTAATCTTGTTGTATGTGTAATAAACAATGCACGAACAAGCTGGAAGCATTTGAGATGTGGACGTACCGAAGAATTTTAAAATCTCCTGGAAGGAGGAACCAGGAAGTACTAGACAGGATAAACAAAGAAAAAGAGGTAGTAATAACTATACTGTGTACGGCTTTTGTGGCCATCTTCTGCTAAACTTAAGTTTTTGGGCAGTTCGCCCGTCGTGATTGGCATGACAAAAAACTCCAGTACCTGGGCCACATTACACGAAATGATAAGTACCAATTGCTTCAACTGATTATGCAGGGAAAGATTCAGGACAAACGTAGCATTAGGAGAAGAAAAATGTCCTTGTTGAGAAACCTTAGAGAATGGTTCGCCTGCAGTTTTATTCAACTTTTTCGAGCGGCAGCCTCAAAGATTAGAATTGCCATGATGATAGCCAACCTTCGCAGCGGAGATGGCACTTGAAGAAGTTCGTGGGCTGTCTTAAACATAAAAAAGTAACATAATTTTTTAAACGGAATTGTACGGTATTGAACATTGAACAATATAAACAAATATTATTCAAATAAAAGGTTAGTTTTCCCATTGGTCAAGTTGAACAGGTAAAGTTATTATTAGATGTGAGTTGGGTACACATAGGTCACGCAAGAAAGTCGCTGAGCCCGACGAGAGAGGTAATTCTCTTATGACTTAAAGCAAAATAATCATTGCAGCCTAATACAAAATTCTGCAATCCAACATCTCGGGCTCAGCTTTAATATCGAAAGTAATTGAAACAAATATCCATTATTTAGTTGGCTTGTCATTATCAACACTGTAACAAAGTTTGTATTGTCTATAATTCACTGGGTGAAGTTAAAAGCTGGCACTTTTAGTCACTCAGTATCTCTTATAGTATCTTCTGAAACCAAATGATCAATATGTAGAGGGTTATATGTAAGTGTTGGATAAAACCTATATGTATAAAAGGGAGATGCTTTTATCCAACACTTACATATAATATCTACATAATTGATCAGATTTGAGGATATAAAAGGGGAAGAGTAAAGTCACTAGTGAGCTAAAGCAAATCTTAGCTCACTAGTGAATTATAGTGACAATACAGTCACCTTTTGTTGCTGGTGTTGACAATGACAAAGTAACAAATAATGGATGACGTTTTCAAATTATTTTCGATATTAAAACGATTTATAAATACGAAAGTGTTGGATAAAATTTGTATTAGACACGTGAGTTATTACATATAAGTCACTTAAGAAAATTACCCTCTCGCCCCTTCACCAAGAGTTAAACTTTCTTGCGTGACTTATATGTAATATAACCTAATTTATCTAATAAATAACTATTATTCGTTGGTTAATTTTGATATAACTGGTTTTTTTTAAAGCTTGTATTGTAGGTAGCTATCTTACTAGTAGCGTAATTCTTTGAGTTTTGTGATCCGTAGTGAGTAGTAACCTAGTGGGAATAATTATAAATCACAAACATCAATAGAATAATATTACAAAATCACAATGTTCATTCCATATTTAGATTCTCTGATTCAGTCAGTAAAGATAGGATTTACTAACAAAGCAAATGATGCATATTTTCTTTTGAGTTCTGCATCCAAGTCAGATGGCAGAGAATAACATCAAAAAAGAAAACCGAATCGAAATATGGGAAAATCTTTTTGCCAAATATGAATGGGAAAAAGTTGAAGAGCAAAAGAAAAAAAGGTCCTCATTTTATTTTACTTACTTTTATATTACTTTTCAAAGTAACCTTAAAAAAACTTGAAGAAGCAAAAAAAAGGTCCTCTAACCTCTTTTTATTGTTTTTACCTTTCATTCTTTTTATAAAATTAAACAAAACCTCCTTCCCACGTCTTTGAAAAGGTCCTCTTCAATTCCATCATCAGCCTCACCCCTCGGACCAACCTTGGGGAGGGGACCCTCAATAAATGTCCATATTTGCCATTAGACATGTATGAAACACAATAAAATAAGAAGGATGTCGCATCCAAGGGGGGCATGCCCTCCCCTGTGACCGCCCCTGCAATAAAATGATTAACCACAATTTACGGAAGTCAAAGGAACAGTGTCGTATTATTACTTTCACGATAAGACCTTGCTTCGTCGACTACCGTGAATCATTTTTTAAGGGGTTATTAGTAGATTATGCCGACGGAGCTTATTTCCCTACAAATTCTATATATGGTATAGGTTTTGGTTGTAATATACCGGGTGTTGCATCGCCGGGCGGGACATAGGAAATCCTATGTAATTTTTAATGGGGTCAATTATTGGCTCCCCTAATTATTTTAGAGAAAAATTCTATTAAAGTTTATTGAAGGGCATGCAAATCTAAGTCCATGGTAAAAACTTTAGATTTTTAGGTTAACCTGTTTGCTAGTTAGATGCTAATATATTTTTAAAAATTGTTACATTATTATCGCCTCATATTTCTGACCAACAATAAAAATACCAGTTAGCGTGACATTACGTTGTCATTTTGAAGTTTAGTGCTTTATTATTATCAAAAAATTCGTACTAACCCCATTAAAAATTACATGGGATTTCCTATGTCCCGCCCGGCGATGCATTAAGGCCGGGTATCATAAAAGTGTAGGTAAACTGTGCAAATAAATCTTTGCTTTAAACTGAAGATTAAACATTTAAAACATCCGCCTAATTTCAAATTTCTTTAAAAACCCTTCTTTATCTCAGGTTTAAGCGGTATTGGAGTAGCGATTACGAAATCTTAAGTTTAAACATACTTTTTACGGATAACTAGACGTTTATAAAATCCACATTTTAAAAATCTGAAGTTTAAGCCACAGAAGTGAAGATATAAGAATATATTTATGACTAAAGATTAGTTTGTGTTATCAGCGTGGATTTGGTGTATTTATTTGAAATAAGGCAAACTCTCTCTTTCTCTCACCCTTGGAAACAAGGTCCCTAGAATTGACACATACATAATAAAGTGGATTAATTATTTCATTTAGTAAAAGTAGATTTTATATACTGGTAGTTTAAAATAGTAATTAAACAAGTAAATATGAAATTAGCAACACCATTAGCGCATAAATACTTTCATTATTTGATTAATACATTACTGTTACATTTACTCTTCATGTACGAAAACACACATTTTTATACCAAGTGTCCCGAAAGTAGCCCACACTAGTGTATTTCACGTATAAAAACAAGACAAATATTCCATTAACATGACTGGAAGTCCCTAAGGGGAAGTGCTAATAATGTATTTTTGCTCTTTAATACTTTTTAAAAAGAAAAATTTGTATAATTTTTGTATAACTGTTTTTATATGCAATATCACAATTGTTTTCTTTCAAAAGGCCAAAGATTTTTAATCAGTAAGTAAAATAACTACATTTTCAAACTTAGAAATTGGGACTAGTGAAATTAGATGTACTTTTTTGGTTTTCCCCAAAAGTTTTTTGAAGAGCGAAAAAAAAGGTACTTACCTCCGCTACCCAATAAAAAATAAACCCTTCTCACATGCAGTCCCAGCACAAGTCGGGACTTTTTTCAAAAATCGGGACATTTTCTCAAATCGTAGGGACATTCCTTCAAAAGTGGGACTGTCCCGCACAATCGGGACGTGTGTTCACTTTATCAGTAAGTCACTATTAAGGGGGTGGGAGGAGCAAATCAAATAATGCTTAATGGAATTTTAGGTCCCATTGCAATAATAAATAATAAACACAAACTGATAAACATTAAGATTATTCAATAATTAACATTTTTTTAGGCCCACTTTTGTAAAGTTCCTCATCATCAGTAAACACCACAAGTGAAGTTTGAAACTCTTTATGTAAAAGTTCCCTTAAAGGTTTACTGGTGATATACAGAGTGTAACCTTAAAGATTAAAAGTGTGTTTGATAATAATATTTCAATAAATACAGAATAAAATAAGATCAATACACTGCATGAAGCTTATTTTGTGTTTATACATATTCAGTTGACGTAACTTATTAAAATACCTGAATTGCGTAAAGATTTAAACGGGTGGGCGCATATCAGTAAAAAATCAGTGACGGAAATTTAAAACCCATGTAGAGATTTGCGTATACCTATAAAGCTCCTGTCAAGATATGATATTTTATTGTTAATTTTCAATTATAATAAATCCTCTAAATATGTAAGATTATAAAATACTTTAAAAATCAGCAAATATATTAAAATTAAAAAACACCAGTAAATTTTAAATAGTCTCAAAAAATTTCAGTTTGAAATTGAGGAACCTTTTAACGAATATTTTTACGGTTTCTACTCCCAAGAATAACTGCCTTTTCACATTAGCAGAAGCCGGAAATCCGGGCGACGGACCGACGCTATCGAAGTGTATGGAGTCGTATGAGACCTTTAACACGTTGAGACCGCGGAAAGTCGGCAAACTCAAAGGCTTCGTATAATTTTTTATTATTTTGTCTGGCGAATCCGGCTTAGTGTGAAACAAGGGTAAGAATACGTAATTTTTTCAATTCTTAACAAGCTGCCGCTCTCATTCTTCCCTTTACAGTACATCTGTAGAAACTTTAAAGTTTTCAGATGACGCGTTTTATCTCTTCGCAATTCCGTAAAATTAATACAGTATACAGGTTGTCCAACTCTATTTATACACGAAATAACTTTGCGCCTGTATAGGATACAAAAGTTAACTTTAAATAAAAAATGTTTATTTGGGTATACTTTTTTTGTTGACAGCACTAGTTAACATACAAGATGTTTTAAAAACAGAATTGGCATTGCCAAGTAGGGTTTTTTAAATGGAGCACCCCTTATATTTTAATGATTTTTGACCCTTTATTTAATTCTACATCAAAAATGTATAACAAATCATGCGTCATTTATTGCTGGTTTTGAGAAATTGTGCCATATAAATAAAAAGAAGCAAATGCTTATACTTTTGCTTCTTTTTATTCATATGACCCATTAACAGCATATATGGTATACTTGTTAACGGTTGTTATTATGTCAGTGTTATTAAAAGTTCAATGGTATATGGGGTAGAACAAAAAGATCAGAAACTGCTTAAAAGGACAATATATCAAAATATTATAATAGTATACAGGGTAAAGTTGCCTAAAATGGACCATCACCACCATTTATCATTTTACCATTTTGTCATAAATCTTATGTGTACTAAATGATATTTTTACCCCAAAATTGTTTAAATAAAGTAAATATCCTGCATTATTTTAGTAAAAATTATAACTACTAAAAACTATATTTTAGTAAAAAAAATGATAACAATTTAGTACACTAGGGTCCTTAAATGGACCATAAGCATCTCAAATTGGACTGTTTCAAAAAAATTATAAAAATATAAACCACCACCAATATTATGTAAATCACAACTTTTGGATTTTATGTTACGGCAGTGGTCCAATTTAGGAGGCGGTCCAGTGTAGGTAACCTGTTTTCACCGTTATGCCCTTCTATTCAAATTTTTATTACCTCAATTTTTAATTTTGTTTTACATGTTCCACAATTTTATATTTAAACAGGAGTTTTCATATGCATCCTATTATTTATAGTATATTTGTTTTATAAAATAGCATATCGTTAGTGTAATTTACAAACCTCGTAACTCCATAACTGATTGCAATTGAAGTTTTTACACCATCTATTTACTTGACAATGAACGAACATTATCCGAAAACCTTCTAACCTAACGCCATTTTATTATCTATTAAGTTACAATTTATTAAACATAACATTCATCTGCTAAAGCAAAAATCGCATTTTTTTATCTCCTGTCAAATTTTCGATTATGGAGATACGAGGTTTGTGAATTAGGCTAACGATATTTGAAGAGCTACAAATCAAAACGCAATTTTAGAAAAAAAAAAAAATTAACCGTGTCTCACAATTTTTTCCTGCGTTTTATTATTTATGTTTAAAAAGTTTTTTAATTAAAATATAATAAATAAATAAAACATATTTTAACTAAAAACTTTTTAAAATCCATAAATAGAAAAAGCGCAGTAAAAATTGTAAAGTATTCTAAAAATTTTGTTTTATCAAAAAATGCGTTTTGATTTGTAGCTCATCATTTGTAAAATTCGAGAGTACTGTTAAATCTGCTTGCAACAAGCCTAGAGTTAGCCATTCAATAAAAAATAGAAATCTATTTAAATTTAGTTCCATTTGATTAAGCAGGGGCGGTCATAGGGAGTGGGCCATGCTCCCCCCTTTGATGCCACATCCTTTGTATTTCGTACATATCTAATGCAAATTTGGGCATTTTGGTCATTAAATGATGATCTAGCCCCCCTCAGGGTTGGTCCGCTGGTCCGAGGGTGATAATGGAATTAAAAAGTGATGACATTTTTTTAATCGTGGGAAGGAAGATTTTTGTAATTTAATAAATTAAAGAATAAAAAAAAAACAATAAAAATATAAAAAGTGAATAAGAGTACCATTTTTTTACTCTTATACTTTTCCTCGGCCTAGGGGCCCTCCTCAGAAAGTCGATATGACCGCCCCTGTGATTAAGTTAGTTTAAAAGAAGGTTAGTTGTAATTGCCACTATTAAAAATTTGTATCATACAGGGTAAATTTAAAATATCCTACACAATGTTTAAATAGGTACAAATTCCTATTTAACATTTTCTTGGATTTTTAGAAATATATATAAGTACTTTATGACCTTCAATTCCTATATTTACGGTAAGTAGTTTTTAGTTTTTTTGACCTTTTCTCTAAACCTCTCTTAAACTTTTAATGAAACTTGCTACTGCTAATAAATTTTGAGGTCATGCATCAACTTTTATGAAAAAATATTTTTTGAGAAATTACAAATAAAAAAAGATTTGTTTCACAAGCAAGAAACTCTTAAAGAAACTATTACCATCAAATCATTTCAGAAGTCAAACAAATCGTTCATAAACTATGAATAGTTCATTCACTTTCTTGGGGCGCAACCGAGTACCATTCGAAGCAAACGACTGGCTTTGTTTTAGCCAGCAAGTGGTTGGAGGAAAGGCGGAGCAGGAGGGGCCTTATCGATTCCGTGTCGTCAAGTGAATTAACTATTCGTAGTTTATGAATGATGGCCAATGGTGGATGGATAATTCGATAATTGCATATAAAACAAAGTTCTTTCTTGCTCAAATGGCAGCAAATCTTTCTGGTCCTTTGCTTAAAACATAAGTTGGAATTTTTGTACCAGTTTTTTTCCACCACTAACTTTGGAAAATAAAATTATTACTACCGCTAAAGGAAAGGCAGAACTAGTTGCTAAACAATTTGCTGCGAACTCAACCCTTGACCTTCCCGTAAATCATCAAATTTCAGCTATTGCCACCAGTTCCTTATAAAATGCCCTATATTATTTTTAAGGTGAAACACATTAAGCGTATCCTTTCTTCTCTTAACACCAAGAAATCACCTGGGTTGGATGGCATAATAGCACGTATGCATCCCTAAAAGGTCGAACTGGACCAGACCCAAACTTTCCACTTTGTTTTTTTTTGTTTATCCCTACAGTTTCTAGAATATGGAACCTGCTGCCCGTGGAGGTCTTTCCTTTTCCCCAAATCTTTAAGTATTTAAGTCCCGTGTCAACAAACTCCCTGTTACCTTGCTTGAGACACCCATGGTACGTTTGTATTTAGCCTTTGTGGATTGTCTTAAGATTAAAAAAAAACCTAATCCACACTGCATACACAAAAACTAAATATTTTGTTTTTATTGTTATTAGTATTCTCAACAATTAACGACACTAACTCACCTGTGAAAGCCACATGAAAATACAAATTATCGCAATTTAATTTCTCGCTCAAGGATTTCATTGCTCATTGCAATCGGTAGGTATTAACTGTGCACCTTGAAAATTGCACTTTTTTCTACCGGGTGTTCCCGGTTGTAGGGTCACGGCTCGTTGACCGCCATGTTTCGCTACGTTACGAAGACATTTCGCAAAGACCATGGTAAACCATAATATAAATTTGTAGGTAACATAAATAATCTGTAAATTTAATGGTGATACATTTGAAAATGCAATTAAAAGGAACATATTTGTTTGTGTATAATTACTCTTGTAGACACGCATTTTGTCTAGTGTTTACCTTAACCTAAAGACGACCGAAGATAACTTCAGGTTAAAACGTTGTATGTATCTTTTTAATTAAATATCTGACTTTTTTAAGTGAAATTATAAAAAGCATAGTATAAATTTGGTAATTTTTTGACAAATGTGTAAAGTAGAATTCAGCTGAGAAAAGCCAGAGGCGTCATAGAAGAAAAGATGGAAATCAACTATTTCTTTCTAATCGCGTAGTAAATAGTGTGCGAGCAACAAAAAGGGGAATAATTTAAAAGTGATACAGAACTGATGACCGCGTGGCTTTTTCTTTGCTGAATCGTAGTCTACTTTTGACATTTCGACCCACTGTGCAATAAATGTCTACGAATTTGATCAAAAAAATCTGTGAAAACGGTATTCTGGGTGACTAGTTACTCAACCTACAAACTTTAAGGCGTAATTTGTAATTTAACATATCGTCGGTTTAAAGATAAAAGTCATTAGGTACATTTTGTTGAAAATGTTCAAACATTTTAAGTTATTTATGGTAAAAAAATGTAGAATTAATTTAAGTATTAGTTATATCAACGATATATTTTATTTAAATAAAATAGATCGTTGGTTTTATTTAATCCATAAATCTTCATTGAAATATTAAACATAAATAAGATAGTTTATTAAAAATTGTGTATAAAATCGTTGCTATTTCCTAAACCATAAAATGTCACTTACAATTTGTAAGTTTTACCTTTAAACCGACGATATGTCCTAAACGTTTTAGTTTTTGTACTATGGGGTGTTAAATATATATATATATATATATATATATATATATATATATATATATATATATATATATATATATATATATTTTTTTCTAGATATGCATCAGAAGACATTTTTGAACATACGAGAAAGAAATAAAATGGCACCAGTGTCGTCCATGAGGGGGTTTAGGGTAAATAGATAAATATTTAAAAGAAGGGAAACCATTTCTCAGCAAGGTCATTTTTTCAAAAAATATTTTTTCTCGTATGTCAAAAAATGTATTGATCTCTCTGATGCGTAGAAGATGTCTTCCAAATTTTTTAAAAATATTGAAATTAGTATAAAAATTAAAAAAAAAACATTTTTAAAATATTTTTAACAACCCGTAGTTCAAAAGTAAGACGTTTAGGACATATGTTTATATAAAGTATTTTATTTTTTTTTATTGTAGAATTATCCGTTCAAGTTTATCGGTTAAGTTACTGGTCACCCTGTATATTTATGAGGGAGCCATTGATATATTGGTTTATTGGTTCCTGTTGCCGATTATCACAAATGAATCGTATCGTCTAGAAAATATGGAAACAAAAATATTTAAACGAATTGTGCATTTAATTATGAGCATTCTCAATTTTCAAATACACCTTTCTTTCGTCGCTTCCGCACTGGTAGGTTAAGTTTTCCGCCAATATTCTTTATTAAAAATATTACATTTGTTAACATTTTTAGGCTACAAATAACAGATGACTTAGTTTTATATGTGCTTAATGATTTTTTTTAAACATAACAACACTACATAATAGGTGGTCAGTAAAAAGTGGTACAGGTGATAATTAGAAAATAACAAGTAACATGTAGAAAATGCTGCGCCATTTAATCCTAAAAAATAGAAATAATTCAATATTGCTGCACTTATCTCTCATTTTACCAAAATGTTACTCGTACCCCTTTTCCACTAAACCTCTCATACAGCATTTCATACTTACGGCTTTCATCTGGACTTTCCATAGAATCGCCATTAAGATGCATTTTGCTGGGTCTATATCGCACGTCCACCATATGGAATCAAATTCATCATAGAAAATTAAACCTGAAAATAAAAATTAAATTAGTAAAAAGATTACAGAAAAATTAAACCATATTTCTAAAAAGCTTTTCTTATCCAAGTTACTCATATTTTCTTTATTTTTATGGCACAGATATTTTTTCGGAGAGTTAAAAAGCTACCTGTGCATGTGCATACTGCTCTCCAAAAAGCATCAAACAACTTCCAAGTTCCCTTATCATCCCATATACAGTGCTTGTCTAAATTCAGGACCCCACTCCTAACTTTTGAATTGTTTGGTATTTTGTTATGAAAATCTGAGGAGTTTAGTGAGACAAGATAAACCAAATTTTAGACAGGAAATGACAAATAAAAATGTTAAACTGACAGCTGGGCGCCATTTAAAAAGAAAATATAAATGGAAAGGGGGAGTCTTGTGGCACATCATTTTAAAGCTCCTGACGAGTACTTCCCAGAATTTAAAGTCAATACCTTTACCTACTATAAAATGGCGGTACCTTGAAAATTACCTAAATACCTCATTTAAATGACCGTATTTCTGAATCTAATGAAGTTAGATACACTTAATGTGGCATTTTCATAAAGCTCTTTTAAGGATTTATTTAATGGTAATATTAATAATTCTATACAGGGTAGGACAAAAAGTATAGATTTTTTAATGACACACCCTGTATATTATATCACCATTAAAAAATATCTAAAAGACCTTTGGGGGTAACTTTATATTCTGGGGTTATAAAAAACTTTTCAGGAGCTTTAAAATGATGGGCACAGGACCCCCTTTCCATTTAATTTTTCTTTTAAAATGGCGCCCACCTGTCAGTTTGACATTTATATCTATTATTTCTTGTCTAAAATTTGGTTTAGGTTGTCTTACTAAAGTTCTCAAATTTTTATGAGAAATTACCAAACAATTCAAAAAGTTAAGAGGGGGACTGACTTTAGACAAGCACTGTATATGTAGCTCCAAGATGGATCGAAGTAGCCATGAACTATTTTTACAGTTGTTTTTTTTTAAGAATCGAGAGTTCTATATTAGACTTTTGATATTCATTATGGTTTTCGAGATACCTCGTAAAACCATCGAAAGTTGAACACCATGTATAATATTAGATTATAAATATTAAAATATTTTAAGGTTAATAATCTAATAAACAAGTTGAATTTTTCCAGGATGGTCTTCCGTATTCTTTTTATACAGTGTGTCTACGTAAGTTGGCGTCATTGATAAGAAATTAAAAGGGGAATTTAAAATTCTCCTATTAAATGTATTGCACCAAGGTAAAAACCTAAATTTTCACCATTATCGCAAAAAAATATTTTTGTAAATAAACAAAATTTAAAAATAATTTTTAATTCTAAACATCATAGAAGTACTGTACTCTTGACCAAAAATTCCCAAACCTCGATGCGATTACTGATACAATTCGATATCTCATGATTTTTTTTCGGGTTTGGACCATGCAGAGCCTTTTATAACGAATAACATTTTTCGTAAAATTAATAA
Source organism: Listronotus bonariensis (assembly GCA_014170235.1). Classification (NCBI taxonomy): domain Eukaryota; kingdom Metazoa; phylum Arthropoda; class Insecta; order Coleoptera; family Curculionidae; genus Listronotus; species Listronotus bonariensis. The sequence goes on from JACEGR010010657.1 coordinate 14,411, forward strand.
TAAAAAGTTTACCATATGACGCCAACTTACGTAGACACACTGATAAACAGCAATTTAGCAAATCTAAAAAGATGGAAATATTGTAATAAGAAAAATTTAACGGTAAACAGAAACAAAATAAGAATTTCATGTATTTATGAAAATATGTGTGTAATTTTATCATACTTCCATAACCAGATAAAGAGAAATTCTAATTCAACCTAATCGTATCTAAGGAAAAATAAATAATCTAAGAGAACATTATATGCATAAATTATAATAAAAAGGAAGGAATAGAATAAAGAATGTGTAATCAAAACTTCTTTACGGAGGAAACGATTAGAATAATATAAAAAAAGTATCAGCTTGAGAACGGATGTAGCAGTCTTTTGTTCCGTGCACGGCAGGAAAGACTTGAATGAAAAATCATTCGGTAGGCATTGTTTTAGAATATCAGTGGCGGCTACGAGAAAAATTTTATGTATACATTTTTAGAAAAATAAAAAGAGAAATAGGCTCCTAGCTCATATCGGGTGTCAACGAATTTATTAGACAAGCCATAACTCTGGCAGACAAACCATAGATTTTGTCAATTATTTCAAAAGTGGATTTATTGGTTTTTCCATAGTAATCTTTAGATTAGGTATTTATAGCGACAGACAAAAACAAAACAGACTCTTTTATAAAATATAATACAGATATTATAATCCTATAACATGGAAACAATAAATATTTGCAGGGCCGGATTAACTATTTCAGGGCCCCTAAGCAATGTAGCTGTCGGGGCCCCTTTTTAAAAAAATTAAAAAAAAAAAGTCATTCTCGTGTACATAACATTGTAAACTTAAAAATAGGTACTTTCCTACCTTTATTGACAAATTCGAATATTCAATCACATTTCACATTTTACAACCTTTCATCTTATTCTAAGGGGCCCCATTTTATTGTGCGGGGCCCATAGGCAGTTGTCTACTCTGCCTAATGGATAATCCGGTCCTGCGTATTTGTTCTATTTGATTAATAAAATGTTGCAATATATGATATTAAAATATTTAAAAACTGTATAGACAAAGGAGGCCTTTATTTCGCCCAGTCTGCCAAATGGTCTTTAGTTCGACATTATTTTCCCCAATTTTTTTGCATTCTTTAGTCTGTGTGATGCTCTAAGCCATGGACTTCTGTGGAGCCCCTATCTTAAAAATTTTTGGGAATAAAAAAGAGATCCTTATGTGTATAAACACACATGCATTTTGCTGATTTTTAAACACCCTTACCCATCCGGTATTAAGTAGACAGTTTTTAAGTTTTGAGGACCGAAAAAAGGTTCTCATCTCTATAAACCACACACAAAATACATTTTGAGGATCAGCCTTACTCATGTGCTAGCCCAGCGTGTTATACTTTTTTGCTTTTTATAGTGCTCCCACAGCGTGAAGCCCGAAGCAATTGCTTAATTTGCTGATAGGTTAATCCGGAAATGCCAACAAAATATTTAAAAAATAGCGTAGGGCAATTTTTATACACTGTCAATAAACATTAAACATTCAAGGTTTTTTGGTATTAGGTGTAAATTTTTCTTGCCCAATCTCCAACAATCCTACAGTAAAATCCAAAAAACATTAAAATAACAAAGTAGCATTTTCTCAGACATACAAAGTAAATAGTTTCAAACAGAACTGATGGTATTTCATGTCATCATATAAAATTCGAAATAATTTAGAAAATAGTCTAAACCAGTTTCAAAGATTGGCAGCAGCTGAGGGTGATCAGAATGAAAACAAATACCAATTTTTCCCACCAATGAATATGCCACAAAGCTAATACTGCTATGTGTTTAATCAAAGTTCTGATTTACTGGAAAAAGTCTAAAAGTTTTGAAAATCCCATTATTCCCTGTAGGCCAGTGTCAAATTAAATGCATAGTTAAAAAAGTAGAATATTTTTAAAGGAATTTTAAACGTCCCCATTTTTTATTGGCTTATATAGGGTCTATCAATTAGAGCGACAGTATTTAAAATAAGAGATTTTTCGGTTTCTAATCCATATATTTTGATCTCTAGGTGTCACTATATTTAATAAAGTATGCAGCTTTATAATGCATCGTCTGACTTGTCTCGGTCGATTGGAAGTAATAAAAAGTATTACCAAACAGATAATAATGTTTATTTACTCAAAAATTGGGTTGCCATCATCGGTACTCTGCGAAGGTTATTCGCTGCACATGGAAAAATTTAAACATAAGTTAATTTTACGTAAAAACTCATCCACAAACTTTTCTCACAGTGCGGCGGATAACCTGCGCAGAGTACCGATGATGGCAACCCAATTTTAGAGTGGCCACAACTGAGCTATCACTTTGGTAATATTTTTTATTACTTCCAACCGATCGACAGTAGTCAGACGGTGCATCATAAATCTGCATACTATACCAAATATAGTAACACCTAGAAATCAAAAATGTATGGATTAGAAACCGAAAAATCCCTACTTCAAATACTATCGCTCTTATTGAAAGATACTATATTATTGCGATTTTAAGTACTTATTTTATCTGTCAGAAAAGCCACTTCGCGCCACTGATATTTGCCATATTCAGCAGAAGGAAACATAATCCAACTACAGACTAGGGGTATTAAATTGCTAAATAACAATGAACCTCAGTCGTATTTCCACTGTTTTGCTTAGAATATTGCTAAAATTACAACCTCTCATTTAACTCATTTAAAGAAACTGTAAATCTCTCAGTAAAGAATTACCGAATGCTAAACGTTTTAAAATGACTGGATAAAAATAGATGACATAATTGGAATAACAACGGTTGTTTATTAGTTTTTATATACAGGGTCATCCAAATTAAGTATCCGTCATTGGTTACTTCGTTACTACTTGAAATACGAAATAGTTTAAACTAGCAAACTAGTAGCATTTTTTACGCTCTTTAAGACTAAAGATTAGAAAAAAATAATTGACAATCGGGTTTTTGAGTTATACAGCCAAACAACCTTTTTTTTAATGAAACACCCTGTATATTTTATCACCATTAAAAAGATCTTTCAAACTCCTTTAAAAAAGTCTATATGTGATATATCCAAATTTCCATAGTTTTGGGAATATGGCTAACCTTAGAAGTTTAATAGAAAACTGGAATTTTTATATAAAACGCCCAGTATCACCATTAAAAAGGTATTTTAAAGATCTATAAGAAAATACTACATTTGATGTATTTATCTTTTATAGTTTTGAAAATTTAGCCATCCCAATCTAAAAATAGTTGCATTTTCCCCGTTTTATTTCTGACACTGGACTTATTTTTTATATTCCTTTTAACTTGCAGAACACCAAAAAATAGTGGGATTTGCCCGTTGACATGACATTTATAAGATTTGACAGATTTGTTGTTCTTTGTTTGGTTTTTGTTTTAGTCATCCGTAGTTTATATTATTTATTTTTCGGGTTAATTAATTAACAACAATAAATAATTACAGATATTTTTAAAATATAACCAAGAATATTTACTATTTGCCCTTTAGCATAATATGTCATTAGTGTCAGAACACTTCGTGAACCTCTTTCGATGATGGTGCATGAGAGGCAAGGGGAGAGGTAATAAAACGGTTCTGCAGAACAATTCTATTATAAAAGAAACACTTACGGTGTTGTTCTGGACGGTTCTAAAGCATAAAAGGTATACACCAGTTGCTTATAGCTGAGAGCTGTAGATATAATGGA